>OZ035861.1:4980813-5060813 GCA_964034905.1 Itoplectis maculator
AGAGAAAAGTGTGCTCTATCGAATGGAATTGGTTTCAGATCTCTAGCTATTTTTTTGGCGGAGTTGAATCAATGCATTTGATAAAAAACAGAGGTGCGATAATCCGAGTTCTGGAAATATTGGTCTCCAGCTCGATTCTAGTGAAAAATCGTTGTTGACGCGGGTTGGAGAGCATGAGCGCATGTTTCCCTTTTTGTCTCGTAATAACAGCAAATTTGACCGATTAATAATTATAATGATAATAATAAAAATCATCCGACATATGATACAACGCACATTTGCGATTTTTCTGCTTTTTATATCATAATTCGACATTTATGGTCTGAGCGAGGAGCGTAATCAAGATGAAATTCCACATCGTCACAAAAAAATAAGGAAACGTTTGACGGAGGTCCGCAAAAATGGTATTCGAGAGAAAAGTGTGCTCTATCGAATGGAATTGGTTTCAGATCTCTAGCTATTTTTTTGGCGGAGTTGAATCAATGCATTTGATAAAAAACAGAGGTGCGATAATCCGAGTTCTGAAAATATTGGTCTCCAGCTCGATTCTAGTGAAAAATCGTTGTTGACGCGGGTTGGGGAGGACGAGCGCATGTTTCCCTCTTTGTCTCGTAATAACAGCAAATTTGACCGAGTAATAATTATAATGATAATAATAAAAATCATCCGACATATGATACAACGCACATTTGCGATTTTTCTGCTTTTTATATCATAATTCGACATTTATGGTCTGAGCGAGGAGCGTAATCAAGATGAAATTCCACATCGTCACAAAAAAATAAGGAAACGTTTGACGGAGGTCCGCAAAAATGGTATTCGAGAGAAAAGTGTGCTCTATCGAATGGAATTGGTTTCAGATCTCTAGCTATTTTTTTGGCGGAGTTGAATCAATGCATTTGATAAAAAACAGAGGTGCGATAATCCGAGTTCTGAAAATATTGGTCTCCAGCTCGATTCTAGTGAAAAATCGTTGTTGACGCGGGTTGGGGAGGATGAGCGCATGATTCCCTCTTTGTCTCGTAATAACAGCAAATTTGACCGAGTAATAATTATAATGATAATAATAAAAATCATCCGACATATGATACAACGCACATTTGCGATTTTTCTGCTTTTTATATCATAATTCGACATTTATGGTCTGAGCGAGGAGCGTAATCAAGATGAAATTCCACATCGTCACAAAAAAATAAGGAAACGTTTGACGGAGGTCCGCAAAAATGGTATTCGAGAGAAAAGTGTGCTCTATCGAATGGAATTGGTTTCAGATCTCTAGCTATTTTTTTGGCGGAGTTGAATCAATGCATTTGATAAAAAACAGAGGTGCGATAATTCGAGTTCTGGAAATATTGGTCTCCAGCTCGATTCTAGTGAAAAATCGTTGTTGACGCGGGTTGGGGAGCATGAGCGCATGTTTCCCTTTTTGTCTCGTAATAACAGCAAATTTGACCGAGTAATAAATCTAACAAAATGCCTTGAATCACAGCCTCAACGACATTCAAATAAGATCTTAAAAATCGGTGAGAATACCGATAAAACACCGGTAAAACAGGGTGAGAACAGGGTGAGAACAAGGTGAGAACAGGGTGAGAACAGGGTGAGAACAGGGTGAGAACAGGGTGAGAACAAGGTGAGAACAAGGTGAGAACAGGGTGAGAACAAGGTGAGAACAAGGTGAGAACAGGGTGAGAACAGGGTGAGAACAAGGTGAGAACAAGGTGAGAACAAGGTGAGAACAGGGTGAGAACATGGTGAGAACAGGGTGAGAAGAAGGTGAGAACAGGGTGAGAACAAGGTAATAACTAAGTGATAACAATGTGACACCATAAAGTGAGACAGAGTATCCAGTCAGATTTGGCTCGAAATAAACAAAATTTTCAGCTTATGAAATGGAATTTTTTTTCTTCTTATTACTGGTCGGTGTACGTGTGACCTGTGAGCAAGGGCATCGGAAGGTGAGAATAAGGGGTGAGCAAGGGGAGAGTAAGGTAGAGCAAGGTGGTAAGGAAGGTGATTAGGTCCCGCTAGACCTAAAAAAACTTCGCCACGTCGACACGCTGGCGATACGTACGCCGACGCCATACATTTGGCGTAGCTGACAGTCAGACGTAGGCCGCGCTGCTGTCAGCTGACGCGCGAATATCGATCGTTCGCTCGCACTGCGTCACAGACGCCACCAAGCACGCGACAGACAGCCGCTCGCTATACCGGCGAGCCTATCGCTACGCGAGGCGCGCTGCTATACCGGCGAGCCTAAGTCAAGTCGCTCGCGAGGCGCGCTGCTTTACCGACGAGCCTATAGGCGATGTGCTCGCGTCGGGCGCGCCGCGCGCCGCGCCCCGACGCTATAGCTCATCGCCTATGCGTGTGACTCGACTGTGGTAGTAAGCCTTTCCGATATAACGGCGGCTGTGATTGGTCTACTTTAAACGTTAATACCGTCGCCAATTTTCGTCCTAGCCCATTAGGACCTAATGCAAAAATGCTTGTTTCGTCGAGCTCTACACGCCTGTTCATTATTATCAATACCTCATGTTACACCCTGTATAACCGAGCCACTTCTTGCACGCACGTCAGAGTCGAGCATCGTGTGTGCGTTGCGCGTGCGCACCACGTATATACCGTTCCGGCTCTCGTGCGCGCAGCGATGTGTATCGCGATGAAAATTAGTTCGAAGAAACAATCGCCGTGGGGTTAGTCATATCGTCGCGCGTATAAAAGACAGCGGGTGTGGGTATGGGTAGGTATAATGCGCTGCGATGGGTCTTGTACGGTTTGGAATCAACATAGAGGCGTGGCTTGTCAAAAACGATGCAGCACAAAGTCACTCATGCGGCCGTTCATGATATCCATGTGGGAGGGGGGAAGGGGCTTTGGAAAAAATGGAATATCAAACCTATGGCGAGGGTCATCAATTTATTAGTCTGGCGCGCACTACCATTTGACAACTGGCGCTTCAGCGCCAAGAAAAGCGTTTTACGCAACTGTCAAAGTTACCAAGAACAAATGAACTTGGTCACGGTTTGAGCGTCACGGCCAATCACAGGACGAATGAAGTGGTGACAATGACTGCGATATTTCGAGTTGTTCGAGCCACCAATTTTCCATAAGGCGAAATTTCAAGAGTAGTAATACCAGTGAGCGTCTTTTCTATTTCATGAAATCAGTCTTCATTGTCTAAAATAAAAAATAAAAATAAATACTACACAAGGTAAGATATAATTCTGACGTCATTCGTAGACCCATCGATCACGGAATAAATACTTTCGCGTGCCGATTTCACATTCATTCATGCCGACGCGACACACTTCTCGAGTTTGTTTGGGGTCTCCAAGTCCTCGTCGTCGTCGTCGTTGCACAAGCGAAATAGGTGGGTGGAGTTCGTGACGAGCTCCGGTCGTGTGTATCGTTTAACGCCGGGAACGAAGAGGGACGAGACACACGAGAAGAAAAGCGGAACGACCGGGCGGGCAATTCACGACGCGTCTGACAATGAGTGCGGGGAAATAAGATGAGGACGATCGCGCGCGTTTTCTCGCAAAAAGTCTCTTTGCGCGGACGCGGATCGTCCTCCGCTAACACGCCGAGAGCGACAATGCTTTTCCATAGATTCCTCGGTGAATTTACCAACGGACCGTGAATCCATTTAGTCATGCTTCTTGATCTCGGCGTTCAGCCTCGAGAGACCGTCGGAGAAGTCCACAGATGAAGAGACCGAAGAGCTGCGGCCACACATAGGCGACCTACCTTTCCAGCGTAAATGTCCTTCACCTCTGTCTCTTTTTTTCCGCTCTCTTTTTCTTTCTCTCTCCTCTGTCCCTGCGCTTCTCGATTTTCCCTCAAAGAAAAACCGATTTCTCAGTGTCATAAAAGACCTCTCGACAGCGGCCCGATGGATGCGACGAGGGTTGCCCCGCGCGCGGCGCACAACTCCTACTTTACGTCCGATCGATTCTCCGATGACATTAAATCCTCGCAAAAAGTAGATTAAGAAGCGGCGGGACGCCGAGGCTCGTTCTAATGGCGGCTAATCTATCGCTCCGAATATTCTTCGATCCGAGACGTGGAGACGTCTTTAAACTGTAATTCGAGTTGCACACACGATCCTTGTGTTAGTCGAACTGCATAATTGACGCTGTCTTGAAAAATGCATACAGTCGGTAGGTAAATATTTCGAATCTTCGATAGACTAATTAACTCTGTTCTGCTTTCTCGTTAACCGTTCAAAAACTGTGTCTCTACAGCGATTTTCTACTTAAATCCTTCTTATTTTTTTTCCAGCTTGACAATAGACAGATTTACGATATTTTCCGTTCGTTCGGTCTGTTATTCTCGCTCCAGTTGGCGAGTTCCCCCTCCGATCGCGTCGGGAAACCGTCTCGGTATTTCCGAGTTCCGGGAAGCGACCGCGGAGAGCGAGGGGGCGAGTTTTCGTTTCGGAAGCGGCGCGGCGAGAAGGAGGTAAAGGGAGGAAAAAACGTGCGGGACGACCGAATGAGAAACAGCGAAGCTCGCTTCGAGCGTGCGCAACTCTCGGGCTCGTCATCGTCGTCGGCGCTCTCGGCGTAACTTTTCCCAAGACGCTCGTTCGCTCGTTTAGCCCCGAGCTTCGTCGTCGTCGTTCGAGATCCCGACGTGCGAGTCTCGTGACGCACGCACTTTCTGAAAATAAAAATATGTATACATACAACGGGCGCGCCCTGCGTTGATGTTAAAACCCGCGCACGCAACCCTTCCACTTGGTTCTGAGTGTGCTGTGTGCATGTGTGTGTGTGTGTGTGTTTTTTTCTCCCTCCTAATTTTCCTTCTCCTTCTTCTCCTCCTCCATCCCTCGTCATTCCATTACGTCTTCGTGGAGCGCGCGATAACGACTCTCCGGGTCTTTTGGGTCGCAAGCAGCAGCAGCAGCAGCAACAGCGAAGCACAAGCCCAGCACGTTGCTCTCTACGTGTCCTAACCTCGCCTTTACTCGATGGTCTCTCGACCCTAGCTCTCCCCTTGGGTTACACACCGATATCCGCACCGAGACGCGAGGAGAGGAGCGGAGACGCAGACGGAGACGGCGACTCCGGATGAGGTCGGGTGGAGGATGGCTGGGCAGAAGGGGGAGGGGGGTGCGCAGTGTTGAGAGAGAAAGGTGGAGAAGTGTCGAGACGCGTGGAACGACAACTGCGTGCTGCCACCGCCGCCGCCTGCCTCTGCTACTGTGTGTGCTCTCCATTTGCACTGCTCGTTTTCCGTAAATAGCTAATGGCTCGGGGTCCGCTTGGCTCTCCTCGTAGGTGTCGTATTTCTACCCGGCGAGGAAACCCCTGAACCCAAACCGAGGGACCTTTGGACTCTGTATATTCGCCTTCTCCTTCTGCTCGTCTTTCTCCCTGTCTCTCTCTTCGTCTCTGTCTCTCTTTCGCCACTTTCCCCGCTGTCCTCCTTTCGTCATTTTTCCACGTGGCTGTCCGTGAACACCACTCACGATTTCGCCGGTCGATCGCGTGTTCGGCTGTCTCCTTCTCGCTCCAACGGGACACGAGGCTACTACAGGGCTACCTACGCGCCGTGACTCGGTCTCACGGGTCACCCGCATCTGTTCGCCGCACCGCGTCGACATCGACGCAGATTCGACACGTACAGAATCATTACCCTGCTGCCGCCGTCACCGCTGGGTGGACTAAATTCGATTCCATGACTAATTTCGGGATTACGCTGCGGCGACGTCAGCGCACGCGGGGGATGCGGTCACCGAGCGTTGCACTACTCGGCGCCCGTGAGAAACGCATCGATGATAAGGGGGTCATCGCACCCCACCCACCGACGCAATTGCTGCCGGGAAATCGCGTGTTTGGCATTTTTGTCTCAAGGCCCGATGAGTCATGCGGAAATTGTGAAGGTATTTCTTTTTTTTTTCACTATTTTCTCACGCCTTTGCCTTGCCTCATAATTGCTTGGCAATAATAATAAGGGTGAGAAATAATTCACGGGAGGAACACAGTTTCCATCGTAGCTTCGACGTGCGATAATTTGGTGGAAAAGGGGGAGGAGTACGAAAAAAAAGTTGAAGAAATACGGCGCGATTTCACCTGGATAAGAAGTAGGGCAGATGCTCTTTTTTAAAGGCCGCAGAGAAGAATGGCGGACGCGGGGCGCCGGGGACTCGAGCGGGCGGGGAGGGCGCCGGGATATAGGGTAGGAAATCTGGAGCGGAATCGAGAGCGAGAAGAATGGGATGGAACTAACAGTGTAGAGGATATGATATCGCTCGAGAATATCGCTGGTACAGATTCGAAGAGAGAGATAAGGCGCGGATTCGAGATAGAAAAATATAGAGGATATTGGTGTGTGTGTGTTTATATATACTATATATAGTATACATAGTATATACGGATCGTACGGACCCTCGAAGACTGCACCAGCTCTTTCACTCCGGGGTGCAGTGCGAATTATCACGAGCGCGGTGGACACACCGAGAGCGTGGTTCACGGGAAAAGAAGCAACGGGGACGTTGCGCCCGAGAAATGAAAGGGAGCGAGGGAGACACGAGGAGGCGCAGAACCGAGAGAGGAAAATGGAGCAAGAAAAAGAACGAGAAGGCCAGGTGCTCCGGAGAGGGATCAAAGAGATCGTGAACGGCGATTCACGGAATCGTGCGTCGGATGGGTGCAGCGCGCGCAACCCGCTCTCTTCTCTTCTTCTCTCCTCGTCCACCGGCCGGCGCCGCGATTTAACCCTCCGCCGCGGCGACAACCATTTGAATCGCGACCTCCGATGCGACCATACACGCCATCCGTGGACTACAATAGCTCGCTGACGTAAGAGAAGAAAAAGGATTTAAGGAGGAGACGAGGAGGAAAAAAAACAAACTCGGGAATCAAAGAAAGTATTACTGTCGATCTGCCGATGATAATCTTTATGCGACCCGATTTTTCTGTCGCCAAGAAAAACTGTCGTCGACCCTTCGGGGGCTTTTTTTGATCGAGCTGCCATGG
Source organism: Itoplectis maculator (assembly GCA_964034905.1). Classification (NCBI taxonomy): domain Eukaryota; kingdom Metazoa; phylum Arthropoda; class Insecta; order Hymenoptera; family Ichneumonidae; genus Itoplectis; species Itoplectis maculator. Next base: position 4,987,800 of record OZ035861.1, read on the forward strand.
GAAAATTCGTTTTTCACGCGAGGCTCTTCACTATTAAAAAAAATCTTTGTCGAATTTATTATACATGTGTGGAAAGATTTATTCGTTTTATTTTCAATTAGCAGTCTATTAAAAATTATAGTAACCAATAGGAATTTTGCTATGCAGTTGTATGGCAAATCACACGAAATTGTAAACAACAAGAAATTGGAAGCAAACGCCTGAATATCATGCGTTGGATTTGGGCTGAGTGAAATTAGCAGCATCGTGCAAAAAATCATTGTCTCTCTGGCGCCAGACGGCTGGTTTTTTGTTCGGTTTTCAAGTCGCCCGGTGAATGAACGAGAGGTTATATCGCCGATGAATAGCGATGGGAAACACGAGTTCGGGGAAATCTCTCGGAGGGAAAATGTCCCGTTCCGATCGTTTGGCTTTTCATGCTGCATCTTCAGCGACTTGAATGGCCTCGACATGGCGAGCGCGCGGTCGCTTGCGGATGCAACCGGCTGCGAGGCCTCATGTAAATTCCCAAGTGCATTATTGGTTCTGCGAAATGTGACGAAAGACCGAAGGGTGGGAGAGAGACAGGAGGAAGGGAGGGATGAAGGGAGGGAGAGGGAGAGGAAGAGTGAGATGGAGAGAGTCTCGTTGCGTACTTTCCTTTGATTAGCGTAATGAACGGGCCAATTAGCAACCAACGGCGGCGAGGAGTAAGAGGAGAGCAGAGAAAGGAACGAGAGGCATGGATCAAAACGTCGAGCGCAAACGTACACAGCAGCGTCGTTGCGGAACCGAGTTCCAGTGATCCTGTCAGTTGGAAAGAGAGATGAAAAGGGCAAAGAGAGTAAAGGGCGATATGAAAACTCGCTGCCTATATAAATGTGTTTACACCAGAAATATCGAGCGCAAAAGAATAAAAAAAGGAAAACAACAGGAACAGCGACAAAAATGTTACCATTATTGTCATAAACGGTTCTTATATGTGACACAAAGTCGCGGTTCACCGAATATTCGTACTCGGGTGTCTCGAAGGCACTGCTGTTATCGAATAATTAGAATTTTTTCTACTTTTTTACATGTCATGAACAAAGAAATAAAGAAATGTATGGCTTTGTTGTTATCGGTGTACGTGAATCTTCTTGTGATTTAAGGAAGAAAGCACGAAAGGTTGACGATAAATCGAACCCCCACGGCGGAGAGTTTAATTTTCCACAGGAGTCACGGTAGAATAACAATTTCGTTTTCAGTTATAAACGCGCCGGCATTCGTACCGCGCGTCCCGACTATAAACGAAAGAAATGGTACACGCGCGAACGGAAGGGAATCTCGGAGGGTTCGGGCGAGGCGCGAGGCGAATGAAAGTATCGCCACGGGACTGCACGGAATTAACTGTGATTCTTGACGCTTTATTAATAGAAAGCCGCGCTGTACGTGCTTCCGATTGTCGGGAATAATGGTAACGCCCGCAATTTGCCCGACGAACGGGCGGGAAGCTCGTAAAGCGTTGAGCCCTTGTCAATCGCACACGAAATACTTCGTCGTCTCCGGAGATTCGACGCGCGGAGCTTGTTGCTCGTTTACCCGCATGAAAGGAAAACACAAAAAAAAAACGTAACGACGTATACGAGCGAGAAAACGGAAGTCGCGAGAGGGCCGACGTTTTTGTTCCTCCGGAAGTCGCTGATTGCTTGTTTTACGGCGCCGACGATTAGTCGGTGTCTTCAAATTGCCCTTTGTGCCCGACACTTGTCCCGCTTCGCAATATACAGGGCAGACAGTCGTCGTCATTTTTATCTTCATTTTTTCTCACTTTCAGTGCGACGCAGACAATATTGTTTCAAAATTTATTACAAAAAAGTATTTTTTTACGGTTGTTTTTATATCAATAATTTACCTATTTTAGATTGTTCAAACGAATAGTTATCAGTGGTTGAAACGAGAGCGGCAAGTAAACTTGCGGATGAAAGCGAGATTCGTCACGAAACGCAGAGAAGACGAAAACGAGCGAGACAGCGAGGAGACAGTGAACGACACTCCGAGGGGGAAGTGGACGACACTCGATTTCTTCGTCAAGCACGTCTTAACCGAGTAACCGCAATAACGGCAGACGTGTGAACGAGCCTTTAATCTTTCTGAAAATCGTCGTGACCGTTTTTCATTTCCTTTAATACAGATGTTTTATTTTCTTCGTATATCTTGGCCCGCGACAATTGCGAGATCGCTACGAGGGTTCGCCGCAATATCTCGAAACGCGCGACAAGAAGAATCTTCACGGCGAACGGCTGACGGTCGCGTTCGCCCGTCGTATTCTTCTTTTTTTAGTTTCTCGAAAAGTGCAGCGTTCGAGGCGCTCGGCGTCTTCTCGCGAGATGACAGACATACTGCGCTGTTAATTTTAACGGACGATAACGGACTGCGTGGGCAACGGAGCAAAACAGTAGCAAAATGGAGAGAGGGAGAAGGAGACAGAGTGAGAGAGAGAGAGAGTGGGAGAGGCAGAGAAAAAAGAAGGTCGCGTTGCGAGAAGAAAAATAGAGGACAAGCGGACGGCAGGGAAATTGGAAGAGGAAATAACGTGTTATAACGTTATAGAATTTATATTTTTTCCACAAAAAGCGATGCAAAATGGAACATTCCTTTCTCCCTCACTCTCTCTCATTATTTTCCATTTTCACAAAGACTTTGCCATCTGGAAATACGTTGATCACTTTGGTTTCGACTCTGCCGAAAATTGGAAGGTGCTGCGACTAAACGAAATTTCACCGAAGGCAATACATTGTTTTTCTCTGAAAATTTCGAATCTCGAAAATCCGCATATTCGTGGGCGTTAAACCAAATTTTATGGTAACTCGCTAGAAATTTCCCTACGTCAACGCGTGATACACCGAAGGTCGAAGTTGACAGCGGTGAAAAATTGGAAACGCTGGAAAATATACTTAACGAATGCACCCCTATAAATAACAACGCAGACAGGGATCAGGGTGGCATGGGATATTGCGTGGATAAAGTCTAGTCGCGAGGTGAAGCAGTGGAACCAGCAGCAGAGGCAGCAGCAGCAGTTACCTAACGTCGAAAGGGATCTAAAGGGTTTTCCTTAAGATGTCACTGTCAGAAAGCAGACTGCTGTCTATCGACCGGAAGAAAGGTGAGGACGAAGAAGACGAAGAAAAAGAGAAAGAGGAAGGGGAGGAAAAGGATGAAAAAGAAGGAAGAAGTAAAGGAGGTGGAAGAAGAAGAAGAAGAAGACGTGGGGAAAGAAGGAAGAAGAATAGAAGGAGTATAGTAGGTACTATATGGGAAGGATATACGCCGAGCCGAAGCAAAAACCAATCGCCGTGACAAAGTTAGAGTTCGATTGGGCGGTAGAGGGACCCTCGTTTCACTACCCTTAGCCCTCTGGAATTTCCTCCTCACCCTCTCGCTCCCCTCATTCTCATCCTTATCCTTTCATCCTCTCCGAGTTCCTGTCCTAGCAAACGCCGGATCTTCGCTTCTCGCAGAGGGAAGAAGGAAATAGGTACCTGTACATAGATATATGTATATGTATATATACACATACACAGAGACATATATTGTAGGTATATGTATATAGGTACATGCAGTAGATTGAACGACGATAGATAGGGAACTAGTGAGGGGATAAGAGAAAGAGGAGGGCAGAGGGAAGGATGAAGGGTAGAGGGTAGAGAGCGCAGAGGACATAGATGGGTGAGATAGAACACGGTATAACGGATGTCGAAGAACAGTAATGGTCGTGGGAGTGGTATATAGAAGGACCCGGAGCATCTCTCGTGCCCGCGCGTCAAGGGGCTTGAGAGGCGTTCACGTCAGAAGTGAACGTGAATAGTGTACATCGGGAGAAGTAGAGAAGCGCGGAGACGCGGAGAAGGAGGCGAGGAATTCCGCGTGATTGAAGAAAATCCAGTGGCGCGTCTATTATGGTATGAAGCACGTGCGAGATTTTCAAGTGAAAGTGAAGCGGCCACTCGAACCTCAATCGTTGCATAACGATTTAACATCTTATCCGACTAATCATTTGGTTCAGTGGGGTTAAGGAACCCGACAATCGATCGTCATCGGCCTTCGCGTCATCCTGGCCTCCACCGGACGTGAAAAATAATCGTCAATTATTTTGAAATGTGTCAATCAAGTACAAACATTTGCAGCGCGTTTGAATAGATTTAGTAAAATCCTCTATTAAAAAGTGCATGAGCAACCATTGTTGTCGATATAACTCAGCCTCTGATTGGTCGAGAGCCGTGACGACCGACAGATTTTGTTTAACAGCGCGAGATTTGACAGTTTGTCGTAATGAGCACTGCAGCACTGTTTCACCTACGGTGATCCAGATTTGGGCGGTTTTCGGCCCGGTGGCCAGATTTACGATTTTTGACAAACTGTTCGACCAATTTTTTTTTTTAACTCAACTAAAAAACGTTTGAAACCATTGTTTTCAGGGGTAGAATATGCGACTTGAGAACGATGGTATAGGTTAAAAGTCGATATTTTGAAAAAATAAATTTTGTGACCCCGATTTGTGCGGTTTTCGGCCCGGCGGCCAGATCTACGATTTCTGACAAACTGTTCGGCCAAAATTTTTTTTTTTTCAGAATCAACTAAAAAAGGGTTGTAACCGGTGTTTTCAGAGGTAGAATATGCGACTTGAGAACGATGGTATAGGTTAAAAGTCGATATTTTGAAAAAATAAATTTCGTGACTCCGATTTGGGCGGTTTTCGGCCTGGCGGCCAGATCTAGGATTTCTCACAAACTGTTCGACAAAAAATTTTTTTTTTTTCAAAGTCATCTTAAAAAGGGTTGTAACCGGTGTTTTCAGAGGTAGAATATGCGACTTGAGAACGATGGTATAGGTTAAAAGTCGATATTTTGAAAGAATAAATTTCGTGACCCCGATTTGGGCGGTTTCGGCCTGACGGCCAGATCTACGATTTCTGACAAGCAAAACGACAAATTTATTTTTTTTAAATCAACTAAACAAGGGTTTTTTGGTTGCTATTTACCCTTTTAAAGCTTTATAAGAGCGCAGCAGCGCAAAGGTATCCCGGGCACGCGCGCCAGCGCGTGTGATTAGCCTAGTTTAGAAAATTGGAACCCAGCATTTGGCGCGAGTTTTTGTTCTAGCGTGAACATTGAATAAACGAGTCATCAACTATGTTCTGGTAACTCTTTAAGTTCTGAGGTTTGTTTTCTTGTTTACAATCGACGTAATTTATTTATAGACGTTGCGGGTGTTTTCAGTTTATTCCAAGCTCGTTCGCGTGTACAGACAGACAGTAAAACGATCAAATATCATTTTACGCACTGTGTTTTTGGGTAAGACTTTAACACACGTAAATATACTTGTGCCCAATATCTACCCGTGGGTTTTTTTTTTCTGCGGGGGATGAAACCCGGGTGGTTACATTTTCCCGTTGGTAGAATTATTTAGCATCTGTGGTTCTTTGGCAAACCGGAGTTTTAACTTCTTTTTTTGCACCGAATGCTGAAACGTTCATTACATAATTTCATAAAGCTTCGCGATACTTTTTTTCGTGTTGCATATTTCGACTTTAATTGAGATTTGCTCTGCACATCCCGCGCCGTGCCGTTCGTCACGAACGGAATAAGATCTCATACATACCAAATCCGCACGACGGTTTATTCTGGGTTACGCGCGGCGGAATATTCAGAACACCCAGTTTCGGGAAATGGCTTTTAACGTGTTCCACTTGTGTAAAAGTGGTTGGTCTGAATTCTTCCCGCATAACACAGAAACGTCGATAAGACGTCGGAGCCGTCGAAATGAGTTTAAAATACGACGTCTTCGCAGTGACATAAGACGTTCGTGCTGAGTTTCACATAGCAATATTTTCTTGCTATTTTTAAATGTTCGTTTTTTTCCAAATTTGACAACACGTGAACGGGAAGGAACATGATAGCAATCCAATGTAGCTTAATATGAAACAAATAATTTCGTTATTGATTGTGGCTTACCGTCGAGGGTCTTTAGACGATGGCACATGAAAAATCAGTTTGGTAGCGGGCAATGCGGCTACTTACTTGGAAACGAATAAACCCAGCATGGCCAAAGCCGCTGAAACTTCGCTCGTATCGGTTGCATTGTATAAAATCGTGCTCGAATTGGAGCCATTTGGATTTTAACCCCACGCGAGATGTTACTTGCATCGGAGGAGGAGCAGGGGGAGTAGGAGGAGGAGTAGGAGGAAGTGACTTGCCAGAAGCGTACCATCGAATTTCACGACTATCGAATTTCGGGATAGCAGCATGCAGCGGCAGCAGCAGCAGCAGCAGCATCGGGACCAGCACCAGCAGCACCAACAGCGGAGAAGGACCACGTAGCCCTCCGAATCGAGGTAGTTGAGCTGGGAAAACGAGTTTTCCGCGTCGTACACTGGGCTCTGCCGCTGTGCGTTCCGTCGAGAGCCGAGTTGAGTGGAGTGTGCACACTGTGTGTCTGTGCTATATCTATTTATAGGGACGTTCGGACGGTCCGGTGTAGCTTCGGACAACAGAAACGACGGATCCGGTCCGATGATGAAAGAGGTGGGCGCGCGCTCCCGCGCGTCGCGGCATCTACCTCGCCAACCAGCGAACGAACCAAACCAACCAACCGACCGACCGACCAGACCAGACCACCCACCCACCCCTTTAACTCCCTATCGTCCGGTACAACACAGTCCGCGCGCGCGCTTTCCAGGATCACCCGGCCGGGAGAGGGTGGGTTTTCCAGCGAGAGTCAGAGTCGTTCACAATGCCCTGGACAATACGACGGAGGATTGGGGTAGGAGGTTGAGGAAAGAGAGACGGAGCGAGAGAGCCGCGCGGACGGCCTGCCCGAACTCGGAGCACAAAGACCGACAATAGATTGTTAAAAAGGAAACCAAGTAAATACGAGAGTGAGCGGGTGGAATGAGGACCAAACCGGGATGGCAGGAGAGAGAGAGAGAGAGCAAGGACCGGGCGAGCAGAGAGCGAGGAGAGAGGGTGAGAAGCTCTCTATCTCTACCCCGCAGCACGCGTACACGGGAATTACATTAATGAAACTCCACTAATGCTGGAACAATGGCCAAAGTTCATTGGTCTACCTTTTCTATCGTATCCCCTACACAGCAGCGTACAGGCTATACCCAGACAGTATGTTTCCATGTAGATACAGCAGGTGAAGGTATTACCCCGTAGCGCTTCAATTTCGTATTCAATTTAGTTATACGCCCGAATACTGTGCAATACACTGCACTGTACATCGCTCGTTCGCCCGCGCGCACGAGCTTCATTCGTGTGCCGTGCGGTGTACGATTATCGCCGCGCATTTTCCATCGGAGTCCCTACTACTCCCCTCGCCGTCTGTCAACTCATTTGATAATAAGACACCTTTAACTTGCATTAACTGCTCTCGACAACTTAATCGATATTGTCTGCCGCTCTGCGAGTCAAGAATTTCGTCATCTGTTTCTTGGGAAGAGTCGTCACAGCTGCGCGACGCGAGCACATGGAATGAAAATATTAGCTGCCACATGCAAAGAATTAGTTGGCACGATAAATCGATCATTGCACTTTCGTTACATTTCCAATGGTTGTGTCAATGATTCGATTGGTTCGTCGATCAATTCGATTAGTAGTCTCAACGATTCAATTGAAAAACGTAGGTTCAACCATTTCTTATTTCCGTGCAGAAGACTATTTCGGTATATCTGGGCTATTCCTGGATACGACGGTTTCGAATCAAGCGCATCTGCGAAAATTTCACGGCAGAAAATTCGACAGTGACACGACGAGCATGACGTAAAGCAGACTTACGTCCCGGGCTGAGCTACCCGAGCGTCCAAATGACACTTGTCACGGGCCGCGTTAACGAAGGCTACTGAATTGCAGATTCAACGATTCAACGCGCGATTCGACAAAAGTTGCGGCGTCTCGCAGACCGCGCGGCACCCTCGAGGCGCTGCTCGCGGACGGCTCTCGCGGAGGAAACTCTTTCAAGCTTCCCGGGTGCTTCGATCAGCGCGTCCTCGGCACGACACGCATTAATTCTAACGAAAATACTCGGCGGCCGCCGAGTGAAAATCCCGGCAACATAATTTGACGTCACTTTGGCAGATTAAAAGTTGCCGAGTGTTTCAACCGGTGCAATTAGGCAATAATACAAATTACGCCGTGAGATAGACAGTGTCTCGGAGACGCGGCGTTATTATCATTATCGTGGCTATTGGAAAAAGTTGGTTCTTCTTCTTCGTCTTCTTCTTCCTCCTCTTCCTCCTCCTCCTGCTACTGCTTCTCCTCTCGGAAACTCAAACAGCGTCATAGCGGGCGGGCATTTAATTTTAGTGCAAATAAATAAAGAAGACATTGGCAGTGGGTACAAGTTATATGCTCGCCCGGTGACGGTGACGGTGGCGCGCACTTGGTGCCGAGGGGGAGGGAGGGCGCGAGGGGGGGGGGGGCTGCGGCGTTTGCAGAGAGGTCTTCTCCTTCGCTTCTCCGCACCCTCAAACGGCGCTTGATTACTCGAAAGAGTGAAGGAAGAGACACCCAAGTCGCCGAAGACGCGGTAGACGGCGGAGAGGAGATCGAGAGGCGAAGAGGGACAGATAGAGGGAGACAGATAGCAGTGAGGAACGAAGGGAGCGAGAGACGTAGCTCGCTCGACGTCGTTTCGACAAGCCGCCGTGGTGTAGCTTGGCGCTCTGGCTGGATGGCTGGATGGCTGGATGGCTGGATGGCTGGCTCCCTGGCTGGCTGGCTCGGTAAACGACTAGACCGAAACGACTTTATCGTTACTAACCGACGCGCGCTCTATCTTTCCCCGGGCTAATGGACGGAAAAGCTGACTGATGCTGGCCAGTCGAGGCAGCAGCAGCAGCAGCCACTGCACGGCAGTTACCCGCCCGCGACGCCACCGGGGGCTGTAGCACCTTGCTCGGCGCGAGCATTCGGTATCGTGCACCAGGAGGGTATTTAGGGCAGGGCTTTACGAACGGAATTCGCTTATCGCCGTCGGCCACCGTCGGGCCAGCCGTAGCCAACGCGGCGCGTACAGCACACCGGGCCCTCCCGCCGACGCGGAACATTTATGTCCTTTATCGGCATTTCGGCGGAGACTAATTGACTTGGCCTTTCCCCCTCTCCTCCCCCCCCACTGGTCCACCCTATCGTCCAGCCCGACCCCTCCCCCCGAGCCGATCGAAACTTGCCACTGTCCACGATCCTCCGGTGGACTGGCCAGCGGCGCGCATTGAGCCCAGCGTTGAGAGCGCGTCGGCGTCACGCGGATCAGCCGCGACGAAATATTCCGGTAATTGCCGGAAGATCGTCGGTCTTTCGGTTTAATAGGTTCGGAGCACCGGAGACCGACGTACTCGGCGTCTTATGAATTTTACGGTTTAACGACGCGCCGTTGGCGGACTCGAGCCCAGAGCTAGGGTGAGAGTACCGACGTCGCCGACGCCGTCGTCGGTGTCTCGGCGACACGACTCGACTCGAGACAGTAACGTCTCTATATCGGTAGACTTCAGCTCGCGCGTTACGAGCCGGCTAATTGACTATTGAACCGAGTACAGAAATAATGCATAATGATCGACGAGAATCGATCGGAGAGCGATCCGACATTGGAGTTTCGCGAGTAGATAAATTCGTAATTGCGAATTGCATCTGTACTAACGTATTTTGCCGCGAATTACCGGGAACGATTGTGATTCTCAGCCAGATTCGACGGCTCGAATGTTGCAGCGAATTGCGGAAGGAGCTAGGCAATGAGGATTTGAGGAACTCGGCTTAACGGATCAGTTCGCGTTTATTTCGGATTTAACGTTTCGTTTTTCCGTCGCTCGGTGGTAATTGGCCGATGTATCATCCGACGCGGCGTTATCCGCGACCGAGCGCCAACCGAAAACGACCCCGGGCGACGTTTTACGCAGGGTCAAATCGCGCGTTTATCACAGGCTTCGGGTGTACGATCTTTATGACTCATTTGGCGATCAAGCGAACAGCGCTGAAGTTTCGATCGTCACTACGGCGCATCGTGCGGACGGCCACATTCTTATCGCGGGAATTTCGGGTTAATCAGTTAATAGAGTCTTCATTTTTTTTAAGGCGGTGACGTCCTTATCGCAGAAATTTCGGAGTAACGGATTGACGTAGTTTTCGTCAAAGATTGTCACTATGCTCGAGTCGAGAGATCGTGTCAACAGTGCCGATTGTTCGCCGTATCACGTTACGAACTGCGTCGACTGCTCCGAGTCGTGACTTCCGAGTCAGTGACTTTTTTTCGACCTTAGATATTTGCGTCTCTGTGATACCCAATATTACTGAGAAATCTTCGGACGGTCAACGCGGATAATTGTGACGACCAAATGACACTCGTCACTCACCGATGCCGCCTCTGCTCGTTGCACAGCAGGACGCGATCCTTTTCGCCACTTCTCTATATCGTATCTCCGCCTCGGCGAGCGAGACGATATACGTTCGCGGGAAGTTGGAGTCAGATCTCGGAATGGATCGCCGAGAAGGAGACCATAAATCGGCGGTGTTGGTCGCGGAATATCCCGAGGAAGAGCAAACAGAAGGCGCAAAAAACCGCTGCTACGACTCGCGCGCGCGGCTCGCTATTTTTGATTACGTCGGAAACAAACGGGCCGAAGGAAGAAGAAGGGCAACGGGTGGGCTGAGGTGGTAGGAAAGGTGGCGGGATACACGTAATGTACGTGCGGGGTACATTGGGCGAGCGTGGAGCATCTTGTCTCGCTGCTTGCCACGCTCGACGCGCCCGGCGCTCCCTACGTAGGTCTTACAACCACCCAGGACACACAGCCTGCCATATACACACATATATACATATACGTATACAGCTACATATATACACATGTATAGCTGCGGGGCTGACGCTTGCCGGGAACGCATCAGCACTGCCGAGGCAATTTTCGCACGTCGAACTTTCGATACAAGTTCGCGGATTGCTGGTATGGACGCGAACCGGCGAACGGGGGTGAGTGGCGGCAGTACGGGAAGGGGGGGGGGGGGTAGGTTGAGGGAGGGTGCGGGGGGCATGTGGGACGCGCGCTCGCTCGCTGCTCTGCTTGCCAGCGTTCAACGAGCCCACCCACCCCGCGTCGGATTTTGAGAAACGCCCTCCATTATTCATGGCGGAGTTCGCGTGCGCTGGATTACCCTTCCCTCTTTTTGCTCTCGTTCTGCTTCCTCGCGCCTTCTCGCTCGCTCGCCTCTCCTCTCCCGACAGGAGCAGCCTAGAGGAGTGAGAGGGGTGAGAGCTCTCGCTCTCTCTCTCTCTCTCTCTGTGCCTGCGCTACATCCAAGTCCGAGACTGCTTTTGGCTCTCCTTTCCCCCTACCCCCTCCCCCTCTGGCCCCCCTGTCCCCCGCTCCCTCCGCGAGAGCGCGAGCGTGACTGCTCCTGAGTACGCCGAGCGCCACGTCAACGAAACAACGTTGCGGAAAATTGTTTTTTTCCCCGAACGCACCGGCCGAGATCGCGGCGCCCTCTGAAGCGTCACCGTTGATGACATCGCGCTCTTTTTTTACGTCCCACCGTCGCTTTTTTTTCCCCGGCCGGTTTTCGCGAACTTGCTCGAAGATGCACTGAATTCGTCGATACGACACAACAAAGTCGATACGTCGGGAAAAATTATGCGCATCGATAATTCGACGCGTTGCAACGGTTGTTTCGCTACGAAACCGTTTGCGTCACAGCGCGACGAGAACGCAGCTTTTTTCCCCGCGACTCGAACCAAAGCTCGGCTCGATGTTTCGGTCGCTAATTCATCCTATTTTCATCCAAAATAAATCCGATTGATTGCGGGCGCAGAAACGTTGCGGCGTTTTTATTTTGGAGGTAAAAGACGAAAATGAAAAAAGGGCAAGGGTGGGGGTATAAAAAAAAAACAAATAAAATGAAAAACCGAAGGCAACGACCTCCCATGGCGGGAAGCGCATACATCGAGGCGCGCCGGGTTGCAGTGTGGAACTTTGAATCGGGGAAATATTGTAAGGGCGAGGCGGCGAGCCCGCGCCGGAAGCCAATTTTCCAGAGGGGCGCGTCCGCCTTTCCTCCGCGCGCACAAACACACTCGCGACTCTCCCGCTGTACACGGCGACCCCCCACCACGCCCCCCCCTTGGTGTGCACACACGCAAACGCGTGTATACCAGGGCCGAGACCGCGACTCGAGCACGCGCATACTGACGCAGTTGGCGAGCGAGCGCGCGTACTTGTACGCGGCGCGTTACGTCGTTTCGATAATTGGCAGTATGAATGGATACATGCGCCGCATAGAAATGCATCTCGTATACGCTGCGCGCACGGCGGTCGGCCCGCTCGCCATTGTGCTCCGACGGTTGCCCGCTCAGTGCGTGTATAATCGAGTGGATGTGTTTGTGGACTCGGCGCTCCTCGTGTGTGCGTGATTCTGACTACGCATTATACGCGCATACAGATATTCTGGGCAAACGGACTCGGACACTGAGGGAGAGAGAGAAAGATAGAGAGATAGAAAGAGTGAGAGAGACATAGGAGGGAGGTACCAGTATTACAGAGAGAGAGAGAGAGGGAGCTCAAATCCACAATTTCACATCCAGTTCACGACATGGCTAGTTTGAAACATGCGCCGTGTATAGGAAATTCGATGCCGACGCCAGAGTGCCAGTTATTTATTTCGCCACATGGTTCATTTATTTGGCGTTTCAATTAGTATAAAAACGACAGATTGGGGGAAAAAAAATTATCACGCGTTTCTGGTCGCGTTTTGCTTTTCATTAAGTTCGACAATTGAATATGTGATACTTTTTTTTTATCGTCGACAGTGTGAAAAATTGAGAAAAACGAACTAACTGACGTTGTGTCAATCCGATTTTTCTCGATCTTTTATGATTTCGTTATTAAGAAAGCATAGTGCCAACGTTGAGTCTCATTTGGCGCGAAATGACCGATGCCGTCGCAGTATTGCAGTATTCGCATGTGTGTGTTTCGTACTCGCTGTAGGATGCATGCCGTATAGTAATGCGTGGGCGGGTATATGGAGCCTCCGCCGGCGCTCGCGCACACGGACGCGACACACACGCGCGCGAGCATCACCGGACCCACACACGTTGAAAGCATTGTGCGAAACTGGTCCGTTCCGTCGCCTCCTGCACAATTTGATTTCTCGATGCTCGCGTCTGGTCATTAGCGAGTCCAGCTGCGTATAGTACGAACTACGACAGCTCGGCCATCCGCCAGTCGCTCCGAAATACACACACACGCAGACATATTCACATATTCACATGCACATTCACACACGTGGACATACACAGGGACAGAGAGGGAGAGAGACACGTAGCAAGTTTGCGGGGAGGCAAAAGCGAGCGGCCGGGCACGTTCTATTCACGCACACAGGGTTGAAACAGTTTACGCGTGTGGTCCGACGATGAGAGGGTGCTGTAACGAGAGGGTGCCGTAGCCTTTCGTCATCCCCGGCCGAGTGAGTGGAATAAATAGACAGATAGGAGTGGGAAACGGGGCTAGAACTCGAAAGAGAGCTCGTGGGTGGTCGAGGCGAGAGGGCGAGGGATAGGAGGGGGGGGGGGGGGGGGGGAGTAGTGAGGGTAGGACGACGAGGAGGGTGGCTTTAAAGGGTGAAATTAAAGCGAGACAGAGAGTTCAGTCAGCGGAATGCAAATTCCGAGGCGGCCGTTCGTTTGACTGGGGAATTTGATCGAGACACCAGACAGTAGAGGTTACGAATAAAAATGGAGTTTCGCTAATGGGCGATAGACGAGATAGTGGGTTGCGTTGGAGGCAGCGGCGAGCCGAGCCTATGGTTAACGCCCGGAAACGTGGTAGAAGGACGAAGAGGAGGGATGATAAATTGAAAAAGTGAAAATAATAGCGCGCATTCTCTCGCCGCGCATTATTTTAATTAATCGAATACGCTCGTTTATTAAATGAATATTTATGAAATAATAGATTCCAGTTATTTTATATCCACCGGCGGGAAAATAACGTGTTAATACGGCGGAGCGGTGGGTCGCGGAATATGGGAGAACGAACGATGGGCCCCGGTCGGGAAGTAACGATAATACCGCGCTAATAAATAAATACGCAAAATATTTCGTCGCATTTATTTATTCATACGAACCGATATTTTAAAACACAAGGCGCGTCCCCTTTGAGCGCCCCGATCGCCGCACCGGCGTGATTCGGTTTCAAATTAATTTTTCTTCTCGCGCCCGATAAATGCGAAAAAAATACAAACAAAAATCAACCGAAAGGTCAGTGACTGAACGAAATATTAACTGTTTATTTTTCGATCGAGAGAGCGAGAGAGAAAAAAAGTAGAACTCCAATTCCTCATTAATTTCTATTTTTGCACATAGCTGCACCTCAACGTATCATGACGAAGCCAAAGAGCTCGGGCCAAAAATGAAAACCACTGTCGGGTATAGAAGGTCGCGAGGACTTTGCGTGGGCGAGGACAAATTATTTGATAAATATAAATAGCATTGGTATTTGCGCGGGTACAATGGGAAAAAGGATCTCGAAATACTTTAAGCCTATATTCGTGAATTATTCTTGTCTCTGGGCAAAGAATGAAAGAAAAAAAAAACACACGGAAGGAGAAGATAAGAGGAGGAATAGAAAATGGTGAAAGAGAACGGGAGAAAGAGACTTTTGAAGATTTAGATAGGAAACTCTAGTCGATTCTTCGAGTCTTGCCTACGCCCCCGCTCCCCTCACTCCCCAAGCCGACTCCGCGCGCGCTCCCGGCATACATAATACAGAGTAGAGACTCATGCTACTCCATGCAGTTCTTCCACACATAAAATCCGATCTACGGTTCGAACTCCGAAAGCGGATTACCGGGGAGGTTGGCCGGGCAGGCCTGTTTCGTTGTGCTACTATCTTCTTTCGATCGCGGCACCCAGAACCGAAGATCTCGTTATACGAGCACCTACTTTCTTATGCTTTCAAACTGCACGACGCGCACGCATACCGAGAAATATACTACCGACTCTGCGCATGCGCGGCCGCAGCCACCGAACTCCCTCTACAGTCGTGCCTCGCGTAAATTAAATAAAAATCGGCATGCATATTAGCTGGCCTCTGTCATCCGGATCTTTTGACCCGCGGGTCGACAATTTTTTTCTATTTTAATTTTTTTGTTATGTTATTCGAATGAAGTTTATTAGTTGCAGTAGATTCTTCGATTGCTTAATAAAAACAGTAGAAGTAGTAATAGTAGTGATATTACACTGAGAAAACGGGGCTCGGATGACAAAAAATAAATACTATGCTCATTTGAAGTATGCTAATTTCTCGGAAATAAGTATTGAAATAAAAACAATATTTTCTACGCGTATGCTAATAGATATTGAAAATGTGACAGATTTTTACTATGCGACATTGTAATATTTGCGAAAAAATCCAAACAGGTTTTGAATTGTTATGCTGGCCAACACTGAGCGCACAAATTCTGTAGTAGTGATAATAGTAGTTATCGTGCAGAACATGACGAGAACAAGTATAAAAAAAAATGAGACACGAAATAGTATTTCGAACCGTGGATAGTTATACGCGATTTAACCGACGTTTATTGTGCCTCGCGCTGAAATTTCCACAATCCAATGGCATTATACTCCGGCGAACTATTTCCGGGGGGAACGCGCGCGAGCGCAGCTTAACCATTTACGCCGCGCGTCCATTTTCCGTGCTTCTGCAACGAGTGTCACAGTTGCGAGAACAATTTCATTTGCTTATCAAACTTAATCCCGAGCAGAAATTTAATCAGCCCGGAATCCGGGTCGTATCAGGCTTCGCCTGATATTCATCTCCGACTGAAAAAAAAAATATCGTTGAATTTCCCAGGGACATTGCACAGCGGCAGACACGACCGCAGTGTGCGCCCTTTAACCTGTACTGTGTCCTTTGCCCTCGGCTATTCTCGGGGACCCGGACAAAAATGGTGTCAAACTCGAATTTCGATTTAAATTGAAAAAACATAGAATCATGATTCTTCGTCGGTTCGTCCCGATGACGTTTCCGCTGCTCGCGATTCGAAAATTACAAGGTGCAACGGAATAGCCTGAAACATTTTCGAAATTACATTTCACCCAAAAATTTATTCTGGTTGTACATTTCGCCCGAAAAATGTCTCCGGGTTTCAGCGATCGCCTCGAAGCTTCTTCGTCCTTCGAACGTCATCGTCGAACCTATGACAGAAATAACCACGCGGCGAGAGGGACGCGAAATAATATTTTCGACGATCCCGAAATTGTTATACGCGGCTTAACCGTCGTTTATTGTACCCCGGCGCGGAATCTCCGTGAGCCAATGCGGCAGCTCCAACGCGCACACTCTCGCTTGTCTCTCTCGCAGCAATAGTATTTCCACCGGTGAATACCCGGCTGAGCCATTTACGCAGTCCATTTTCCGCTCCGCGATGAATGTCACAGTGCCATTGTAGCTCTTAATACACGCGCAGCCTGCCTGGTGCTTCCTGTGCCAGCGGAGAGGCCACCGGCTCCGTAGGAACGCGCTCCGTAACTTAAGCCGGTGTTCAGTGACCAAGAGATAAGGTTTAGGGAGCCATGGAAAAGGAATATAAGGGCAGAGCTCGGAAGCCTCGTGGCTCCCGGTCGATGGCAGGCAGCATAAGGCGAGACTCTCGTGACGCATTCTGCCTATTGGTATGAACCGAGCGCGGACGCGTTTTGTGCTATTGCGAATATTATTACGATATTAGGGTCTCGGGGAACATCGGATTAACGGACGAACAGTCGGATTTGGAGATGGGTCTTGGCACTTGGCCCTCGACCGGTGGCGCACGGCATCCGAATGAACTGTCCAACGGGTGAATATAACCCCCACCCCATCGCTGACTGGCGTTCTCTGCCTCTCTCTCTGTCTCTTTCTGTCCCTCTCTCCGTCGCACCAAATAAATTTATCTCTCCCTCTCTTTCTCGCCAACGAGGATTTCATCGTGCACACAGAACGAGGTGGCTGTTGGCTCCTGGCTCTTCGGCTGCTGCTGGCTCCTGCCACTGCGGAGGGGTTACAGTTACACGTCTCTCCGTATCTCTCCGTCACTCTCCGTCCCTCCCCCGTCTCTCTCTCTCTCACCCGAAAGGTTAGGGCGAAGGCAGCGCGCCTCGTGCTGGATCAATGGGGGGATATGCTCGAGACTCCTAAGCCTCCCCTTCCGCCTTTCTTTAACGTCTTCCGGCCTCCGTTTCCGTCCCGCTCCGATCACGCTCCGTCGCTTCCCTAGCCCCCCCCCCCCTCCCTCTCCCTCACCGACGGCATACCTCGACTCTCCGCACGGCCTTTCACCCTCTCAGCCTCCGCAGCAGGCGCCATCTTCCGTCGTCGTGCGGGAAGTTGAGCCGCCGAAAACTCGGCGGCTCCGATTCGCGCGACGACGAGGACGACCTGGGGTTGCGGATTCTCGAGCGACGAGCCTGGAAAGGGTCGAAAATGTTTTTTTAATTAACTCGGCGCGGCCTCCTCTTTGCTCTCGGTTTAATTCGGCTGCGTCCGGATAAACTGGTTTCCGGCAGGATCGCGATTACGCGGTGCAAGGGCGTTTTCTCCCGGCACGTTTCCCCCCCAGTGATAAGTACGTGCCATATCGTCGCGGTGAGTCTCGGCGGCTCGCGCACCTCGCACTTAGCGTACGTACAATGTGTACCCAGCCATTGGCCGCCGTAGCGCTGCACCCGCGATACGCATTGCCGGCCCAGCTGTGTCCTGTATACGTATGTTCAACTGTATTGAATCGCCTTTGATAAGATTTTAATTGTCTCGTGGTAGCAGGCAGCCAGCTGAGATCTCGTCGGGATCCCGCTGGCCGCGAGACGTCCGCGAACGCCGGACCCGACGAAAAGTAAACAAAGCGAATGGGCACCGGGAAATGGAAAAACAGAAGTAGGTGCTTGGTGGGTAACTTTAATGGCAACTAGGGATGTGCTTTTTTTGCGGTGCTTACAGGCCTCTTTCCTTTGTACCTCTTTCATTTTTTTTACTCCCGGATTCACTCAATATCTAAAAAAATTGAGCAAAATAATAATAATGCAGCAATAATATTTTTTCAAAGTAAAAAAAACTTAAATATTCATGACCGAATTATCGATGAATTTTGCCACGTGGATAATTTTCGTCGGAGCACTCTGCGAATTGTACAGATTTTTATGGGGATAGAGAGCGAAATTTATCGCCGCGCCGGTTGATAGCCGAATCTGGTGGGGAGAGAATTGGCGATAGTCGAGGGAGATAGAGAGAAAGAGAGGGAGAGAGGAGGAGGGGAGGAGGAGACGAAGGGAGAGAGCGAGAGAGTAGAGGGGGGGGGGGGGGAGTTTTTGCAGCCGAAGGGGCAGTCGATTTCACGGTGGAACGGTAACGTAGCGCCTTGTAATCTCGCAACGCCAATTGCCGGATTGCACAGAGAGCCATTACACGCGTCTGCGTACCCACTCACTGCCCTGTCTTTCCATCCCTCATTCTTTCCGCCTCTTTCTTTCCTTCCACCTCCGTGGTCTCCTCTTCGCGCTCGTCGTGCTCTCCGCTTAGCCGCGATAAAGGAATACCGAGAGGAGGAACCGGCAACCGGCAACCGCACCGATGCTGTGGATATGCCTCACTCCTCGTATATTATCCTTCCCGTGCTTTACCCTCGACGCGTTCCGTGTCGTTGTTTCTATGACGCGGCACTCGGAAAAAAAAATACGCGACACGTTTTTCACCTTGCACGAATACCTCGCGCGTTTGTTCTCATAGCTCAATTTTTTTCAAAAGCAAATGTTGCGCGATTGCCGGAAAAAACGAATCGTGGTGCGCAGACATCATTTAGCGAAGAGAAACAATTTTTCACATACTTTAATTCTTAGGCTTATCCTACAGAGGATAATAAATAAATAATAATACAAATAAATCATATTGCAATGAAAAAATTACCAGAATTGGCAATTTATTCGTTGCGATTCGATCTGGATTTCGATAAAGTATTAGTGATAATTATATTATCAAAGAGTATGCGCTATCGCGCTATTACGCGCAAAATCTCCAAAATTCGTTGGTCACGATATAGACATTTTATGCGAAAAGTGACGAGCTGCCCACAGCGTGCAGATTCCGTCCGGTTCCCTCGAGCCGCAATTGCAACTACTTCTTATATGGCACCTACACACGGCGTGCGCGTGCGAGCACCTGCCAAGGAGGAATTGCGGGCTGCAGGTGTTCTCAACCCGCGAGTTTCTCTTCTGCGTCTCACGGGTCGAGCCACTCTAAATGATTCATTTACTTTTTTTGCGACAGACCGTTCGCCTTATACCATTCGTTATCGCTTCCACTATGTTATCCCCCAGCGTTCGCCTATGCCAAGATATATTTCCACCTGTAACGAGACCAAAGTCTTCGTCCCTGAGCCAAGGACTGGCCTGCCTTGAGCCGTGGAAGGAAAAAGAGCTCGACCCGTATGTCTCGTCGTCCAACGTCTCCGGACGACGAGAACGTGACGGTGTTATTAACCGGTATCCCCGACAGTTCAGACACGAGAGCAAAAGAAAGGAAACTTAAACTCGTCATCTCAATTGTAACAAAAAAAAGTAGGAGAAAGTTTAAAAAATTCAAAGCTCTATTTTTTCTTCATTTAAATGAAGCGGAGTTTGCGGGTCCCCGAGAATCTTCGCGCTGGCTATACAGACGCCAATTTCAAGTTGAAGATAAAAAATCGGCAAAGTCCCCTCTCCCCTCTTCCTCCTCTTTCAGCCTACGGGGGCGCCCCGCAGTCTCCGCGCGCGAGCGTCGTCTGCAAAGGAGAAGGAGAGGCGACGGTGGCGGCGGGAAACACAGTTCGACGGGAATCCCGGCGCCGGGCGAAATTTGCAAGTAGCTCGTATACATAATAGAAGGAATATATATACAGTTCTTTATGTAATCAGTTGCGGAAGTAAAGAGCGTTTTCACGGCCGGACAAAAGTTCCGGGCCGCCATTCGCAACAGCAAAACAAGGAGGAAGATGAAAAAAAGGGAGGAAAAGAAAAAAGTGGTATAAAGAAGGAGGGGGATGAAAAAAAAGTGGGAAGGGGGGGGGGGGGCAAAGACAAAAAGAAGGGAGGAAGAAGGAGGAATAACCGTGGAA
Organism: Itoplectis maculator; assembly: GCA_964034905.1. Taxonomy (NCBI): domain Eukaryota; kingdom Metazoa; phylum Arthropoda; class Insecta; order Hymenoptera; family Ichneumonidae; genus Itoplectis; species Itoplectis maculator. Next base: position 5,007,920 of record OZ035861.1, read on the forward strand.
ATTATAGCGAGGCTGCTGAGCTTCGCAGCAGCCGCGTGCGGAGCGTCTCGAAAAAGAACTCACGTAGAGACCGTAGCGCCCTGTTCGCCCCGTTACGGCCGTTACCTTTACGATCTTTTTTTATCGTTTCATCGCGCCCCATTCGCGCCACGTACGGGAGAGAGGAGCAGCTCGCGAGAGCGAGAGGGCCACCCGCCTCCTCCGCCACCCGAGGAATCTTGCGCGTTTCTCTTTCTCTCTCTCTCGCATCTCTCCGCGCGACCTAAACGCGCTTCCTGGGTGAAACTGGACGCCCGGCCGAGTCGCGCGGTGGAAAAACGACGCCGCGACGCATTGAAAGTTTCGGTTCGGGAGGAACGAAGCGAGCGCGAAGAGAGAGTGAGAGGGAGAGAGGAAGAGAGACAGAGACAGAACCAAAGTAAGACTGCTGATCCTACGTATATACCTATATGTATACACTGTACGTAGGTGCGGGTAGGTATATGCGTCATGGTACACAATCCATGGGGCACGACCACGGCACTCGCGAACGACGGGAAATAGCGAGAGAGAGAGAGAGAGAGAGGGAGAGGGAGTGAGAGTCTCACGGCTAATCGGTGATTACGTTTTACGACGGGTTCCTCATATTTTTACGAGGCACCTTTTCCAACCGGGATAGCATACACCGCGTATATCCCGCTGTGGATCCTCTCGAGCCACTCTCGGGCCTCCCGGCCTCTCGTCCTACTCACCCTCCCCCCTCCCTTCCCACCCCCGCCGCCGCGATCGACGCGCAGCATCAATATTGCCGCTCCTTCTTGTGTACACATTTATAGAAAAGTAACATAAAACCCCTCCGGCAAACTCGGATGTTTCATTTTTCCCGATCATGCTCGGAATGCTTTATTTCATTGATTTCGTTGTCGTTTTTATTTTTATGGAAATAGATTACGCTCCCCCCTCTATTCCTCCCAAATCCCGTATCGGAAAGGGAACGTCTGATTTATCAAGTGGCATCGCCACAGCGTTTTTTTCCTCAAAATCTTTTACTAATTTTTTTTTGTTAAAAACATTATGGACACATTTCTTCGTATAACAAGGCTAAGATTGATCGACAATAATCGAGCCTCAAAATAATGAGAATTATTACACACAATTCGGTCGGAAAAAAAAAAAAAAAAAAAAAAAAAAAAAAATTATTGTACCTCAAAAATATAATTTAAGCGGTGGCTGTAAACCTTCGCGTAAAAAATAGAAAATCCATCCCCGCCCGCGTTGTAATTTTGTAGTCTTGACACTGTCGCGCGTCACCCGATTTTTCACTACCGCGGAAAAAAAGTGCCAACGAGGCGCGCGCGGCAATATCGTCGCCGTCGTTGCATATAATATCGGAGTACAACGTAAACGCGTGTAATATCAGGCGAACAAAAATAAAGAAAAAAAAGAAGTAAGCACGCAAAACGATCTCACCTGGGTCATAAAAAAATTCATCCTCTGTCGCGGCGCTAAAAAAATCTCGCAAACGTTGCATCAGCAGCGAACGGTGACGGTGGCAATGGGAAGGATCGGTAGTGGCATCAGCAATACCGAAGAATGGGACGGAATACGCAGGGGTAGTACCTATGCTCCGTATAGTCGCAGACAACAGCGACGACGCGAGCCAGCGACGTGTGTATCGCGCGCGTATGGACGCGCGTGTGCGACGTTATACCCCGGGCGCAACGTCAACCCTCGTCGAAACGAGCTATATACGCTTTCTCGATCCCTTCAACCACTCTTCACACCCTCGAGTTTCTTTATTTTTTCACGGCTGTTAGATACGCGCCCGCGAGTCAGCCACACAAGGGTGGCCAGAAGATCGTCGCGAATGGGGGGAAAGGAAGTAGATCGCGCTTGCCGAGGATGGTCGCGAATGGGGAAAGGACGGAGATCGACTGATCGAGCCCGGGAGGGAAGAAAAATCTGAAGGATTCGTCGCGGTCGCACTTCGCGAGCGAACGACCAAGACGCGGGGATGATGCTGTGATGTTCCTATACGCTCTCTTGGCAATATATTACATGCACATATGTGTATAGGTGGTACACACCTATATATATGTATATATAAATATATTGTGCCGAGGTTTCGCCGCAGCCAGCGGGGTCCATTTCTTTTCCGGTGTCGCACTCTCCCTCCCACCTCTCCATCTCTCTCCGGGTCTCTCGGCCTCTCGTCGACACATCGGACATACACCGCAGCGGCAACAATATGAAATATATTGCATTATCGCTGCAGGACCGCGGGGATATCGCGTTCGATCTCTGCAAGTGATACGACGCGCCCGGCACACGACGGATTATTTGGAGGGCCCCGGGGGCTGATCAAGCCCGTTGGGTGTTTCGCTGCGGCTTCTCGCTGGGCACACCCGGTCTCGGGTTATATATATGCATAACATATATCGCGCCATCGTCTCGTGGCGCATACAGCGCTCGCGGTAATGCGCCGTATATACAGTATAGCGCGCGGCCCGACGCTGCTGGCATGATGGACTGGCTCGTGGGGGGTTGCACTTTGCTCGCCCGCAGCCTTAGACATAAGGAGAACGAGTACGCGGAGACGATGTATATTCCATGGCAACATATATAATCGACGAGGTGCCTATATTCGTCTATGTAGTATGAATATATGTATATACGCACGCACGCGTATCGTGACTCATCGAAGCTCGAGCAGACCAAGTTCTTACGGCGTATGTACGAGAGCAGTCATTCATCCCAAGTCGTGACTTGGCAATCATTCCTCTCCCCTCGGGCATATTTCATCGTCGAGTCCGTACGCACGTTCTCGCTCCATTCCGCGTTTCACGCCAGGTGGGTCGTCACTTCCTTTTTCCCGGCAGCGACGGGAAAGGGGTATGGTTTTTTGTTTTTTTATTTTATTCGCACTTTTTACGAATTAAACATTTTCGATCCAGCACATGTCAAATTCGAAGACTTTTTTTTTTTTTTTTTTTTTCGTCGATTTGATTTTAGATTCTGTGACCGGAAGTGTGAGTAATAATCGAAGATCGTAACAATAAAGAGAACGTGGAAAAATGTTGTGGGTAATCTGAACCGCCGGATCTGACGAGCAAAAGTGACGCAGCACTTTTATCGCCGGATGTGAAAATTGCAGGATCGCTTGAGACGAAACGCCCGGTACGTGCGCGGGGCATGTATACATTCTGGCGGATATGCTTCGAGGCTTATGTACCAGATAGGCGCGCGCGTCGCGTAGATAGGAGTAGGTATATGGTTCATACATGAATATGAATATGATTAGAAGTAGCTTGATAGGGTGGCAGGCTGACGCCGTGGCGAATCAATTGGTCGCGTACTCGCGCTCTCGCGCTGGTTAATAAACCCCTCTTTTCTCCCTCTTTTCCGCAGTGCCATAGAAATTTAGGTGCCGGCAGTTATAATACACTTTTTTTTTTCGCTGTTATTATTATTCCCTCATCCAGACCCGGCGTTTTCCTCAGTGCCGTATGTTGCTCTTTATCTCGGAAAATTTATGTGCTCCGGGTTAATATTTTACGCTCGTAAAATTGTTCCATCTTTTTTTTTCCCTACACGCGGCAACGCTCAGCGGTTTTTTTTTCCCCAGCCTGTCAATATTTCGCCCCAGTTCGGAGAGAGAAAAAAAAAAACGAAGAAAAAAAAATAGTCGCTCGATACTCTCGGGTCGACTGGATTTTTCGAATAATCTCATTTTTCAGGTGATCGCGGTTTTCGCGCTCCATGAACTCGCGATTTTGCGTCTTCGTCGCGAGATCGTGAAAAAGAAAAAAATGAGTCGTAATCTCGGCGAAATCGCGCGGCGAGAGAATCGAAGAAATATCCGTCGTCGTCGCGGAACGTCGGTCGCAGAGTCCAATCGAAGTTGCCGTAATAAGATATGTAAAAAGCCGTCGTTCCTCGGTCATATTTCAGCGGCGGAGAAATCTCGCGAAAAATCTTTCCTATTTCAGGGGTGAATTAACCCGGAAGACTCGCGAGAGGCTTCCTCGCCGGGCAAAATGGCTTCCTCGGCGGTCCCCCCGGAGGGTCGAACAATCGCAGCTGGTCAAATGCCCGTGGCCGATAGCAAAGCTCGGTGACTATTGGTGGAAAACGCGCGTCGCCCTCCCGGGCCGCCGCCACCGCCGCCACGACCGCGTGAGGGGTGCAGGGATTGCACGCGAAGTCGCGGCGAGGCGAGGCATGGCAAAAGGCAAGGCAAGGGTGGAAAAAGGGAGAGAGAGAGGCGACGCAAGGGAGGAAAACTCAAGCGTGAAAAATCTCTTCGAGATTGGACATTCTCTGGTGCTCTATCTGGCTGGAGTGGAAAGGCGCCCCGATGCTTTCCCGCTGCCTTTGCTTTCGCTTTTGCTGCTGCTGTTGCTTCTGCTGCTGCTGCCGCTGCTGCGGAGTTACCGCGCTCGGAGCGCGCGCGGCTGTGATCGATGAGCCCTCGGGGCCCGCGGGGGCTGTTGTCGACACAACCCCCGCGTGCACACGCGGTATTCGTCCCAATAAGAAGAAGTTAATGACGTTGCAACGAACGAGAATTATCTGCCGGATTGAGAGGGGGGGATGGGGGTCGAGGGTGGTTCGAGGGGGTCGGGGCCAGCGCGAAGGGTGTTTCGATATCTTCGCTGTCTCCTTTCATCCCTCGCGCGATCGCGCACATCGGGCGCGGGCGATCGGCCGCGAGGGGAATGGGGAGGGGGCGGGGGGAAAAGGAACAATGCTGGAGGCGCGAGAGGCAGGAAGAAAAAAAAATCGACGAAGAAGACGAGGGAATACGAGGGATTGTAGACAAGGGGATGTTCATCACACCCTCTCTTTATCATCCCTTTCTTTCCCTTTTCCGCGATATCGATGTGCTCGGTTCCCGCGCGCGCTCGCGCGAGCGGCTAATGGGATATCGAAAGTTATCCGTGTGTGTGAGTGCGGGACGTAGAACAATTACGGCTCTCGAGAAGTCGGGAATGAAAGATAGAAATAGCGGAAAGCCGGGGAGGGAGACGGGAGCGAGGGAGACAGGGGAGGAAAAACAAAAGTCGAAACAGCGAAAAGATGGGGAGAGCTTGGAATACGTGTTTAACGCCGGCAGAGCGAGCGAGGTGTTAACGATCGAATACAAATTCCTCCGCGAATTCCTCCGATGTTATTCTTCCCCGGCGAGGAAATGGTCGAACGAGAGAGAGGGAGAGAGAGATAGAGACGAGAGAAAAAAAAGGTCGGGGAAAAACTCCGAGTGGTGCTACACGCTCCTGATTAGCTCGGCAAACCCTTCGGGGATTCGTTGAACACCGTCGCGGGACATCGACGTCCGTCGAATCGACCGCCATCAGGATTTTTACATCTACATGCGACCGCACGCAGCGCGAAAAATAATGTCTCGTCGTTAGCTTTTGTTTTTTTTTTCTTTCACGTTGTCGTTTTAATCATCTACATTATTTCGGTGATTTTTGCGCACGCATCGCGCGATTTCGTTCGGTCGCTCTTATAAGTACATCTCGTTCTCCAATTTATCCGGAAATAACCTCGTCGAGTCGTGCGAAATTCTAATAATTACTATGCAGATGGGTTCGGCATTGTGCATTTTGAAATCTGTCTGAAATTAATTTTCGTTCTAAAATCTCATTTCCAGCCGCGAGCAGCAGACGCAACGTTGTTGTCGTTGTTTCGGCGCTGATGTCGAATCGCGGTAACAAAAGCTCTCATCGCGCTCGAACCGTGTCGATACGACCCGCGCTCTCTGTCGATATTTCTGCAAATTTTCCAGATTAAACGCGGACGGCGCCCCCAGTGGTGTCCGAAATATTCAAGAGAACCGCGGGAAAAAAATAAGTGCGTCACGAAATTCTCGTTGCTGAATTCCCCAGCAATTTTCGAGTTGATTTTTATCACGCGGAGATTCGAGGCCCGCGCGCCGTGATACCGCGTCCGGTGTAACTCGCCGACCGGCAACGGTCGCTGCAAGAGTACATACTCCATTCTCGTCTCCCGGGGGGGAGAAGGCCGTCCGGGGAACATGTGGGATCGAACGAGTAACTCCCTCCCCACTCCCCCTGCGCGTAGAGTTGGATATACTACGTACGAACGGTGGAAACGAAAGGGGTTGAAAAAGTTACTCGTTAACGGAAGAAAAAGTGACTGTAGGAGCTTGAATTCCCGGCTACGTGCGGCCCGTGTGCCGTGCGCCCGCGCTATGTAGCGCCGGCGGTGCCTGTGTGTACTATATATACCGTGGAAACGAAGAACGTGAAGGAAGGGTTGCGCGGTGCGATGTTATATATAGTGAGTTTCGTAATTCACGGTGGGAGAGAGAGAGAGAGAGGGAGAATTAAAGAAATAGAGGGCAGAGAGCGAGAAAGAATGAGAGAAAAAGAGAAAGAGAGAGAGGGAAAGTCACACACAGGGTGGAGAAGGAAAAAGAACGGGAATTTGGTAGAGTGAGTCTAACTCGGAGAGAAGGAATGCGAAGTTATCTCGCCAATTTTCTACCGGACCGGCAATTAGTGCCAGTGGGCCGACGTCGGATCCGGTACATGTGCACCCCCGCAGCGTAGGGGTGGCGCTGTGTGTGGGTGGGTTCGTCGGGGCTCCTTGCCGCCCGTGTGCTACTCGCACCATATACCAATGCCTCGCCTCTATATACATACATCGAGATGTATACATGCGCGGAGGTCGTACCTATACAGGTGGACACAAATATAAGAGAGCGGCGCACACGTTCGCGAAAATGCATGCAATACGTGTGTGCGTCCGCGCGCGCGAACGTTACGACGCTGTACACGCTCTGGTTTCCGCGCCTGGAATATCCAACTGGTTCTGTTCGGGTTTATCGCGAGGTATCCCGGGATCCCCGATGTGGAGCAAAGATAAAGAAATAACGTAGGACAACAGCGTGGTACGCCGGAATATAATACATCCATCGCGTGTACAGGTATATACTATACACGGCGGGTCCGCGAGGAGAGCTTTGGCCCTGCAGCACACCCGGCGTTATATGCATGAACGCAAAGGTCACGACGACGCGATGCCGGAAGCTCGCACGCCTGCGAGGACGAGGACGCTCGAACCGTACAGTCCGGTGAAGCAAATAGACGATGTCCGGGGCTAGGTGAAACGTGGTTTTGAAAATTATCTTCCAATTATTATCGAATCAGGTTTTTCAAAAAAAATTCTCGAAATTCTCACAAAGGTCAAGATGAAGCAACGCCGGAAGTTCACGTCTGTTCTCGAGGTCGCCCGAACAGTAAAGTCCCATGAAACAAATAATCGAAGCCCCGAAGTTGGTTGAAACATTGTTTCTCAACTTATATTTCAATTATTATCAAATACTTTCGGATGTCACGAAAATTTTTTCGCAATTCCCATCGCGTCCCTCGCTTGGAGTTAAAAAAATTCCGTATGCGGATTAATCCTTTTTTTCGCCCACGGCGTCCTTAAAAGGCAGAAGAACCGGGTATTAACAGAGATAAACTCTGGAATATGCTCCGTGTAACTGGAGTGGAATACGGTTCTAGGTGCGAATCGTGTATGTAGCGTCGCTGTGTACTCGTGGGAACGTACCTAAATATACGTAACGTATATATACATGCATTTATATGCAGTCACATATATACGTGCATATATATATAGAAGTGGTGAGGAAAATACGCAAATCCCATGGGCATGTACCGAGCCAAGTCTAGCCCACATGTATATGTATATGTACCATATAGTATACTATCCTATGTACACATATAGCTACGTGTAACTACTCGATGCCACAAATTTGGAGGAGCTTACGCGTTAGGGTTGTACACGACAGTCCTCGGTACTCTCCGTCGGTCCCGGCGACGCTTATGTCGACGAACTGCGCGCCACGTATAATCAGCTTTGGACGTGTGAGAACGCGCGACGCGCGCGCGGCCGGCTAGTCGCGCACTCGCGCGTGTACGCGCCCGGCGAGCGCATCCTGTGCGGGCCCCGCAACCTCGGTGTGGATTCCGCTACAAGTTCGACAAGAGTCGAGAGCGCGAGCTCGCGGCTGGACGGGCGGGGAGGGAGGGAGGCGCGGGAATTAGCGTACACTCGACGATACATGTCTTTGCATAAACCGCGCATTAGCGCACTGGACATGCATATATACACGCACATACACATAGCGTGTACACACATATATCGCAGTCACGTTACGGTACCTCTGCTGCCACGTTACTCATCCACCAACCGCGACATGACCCACTTTTTCCTTCATCGCTACTATAATTAAAATCCACCGAAATAAATACCTCCCCTGTCCGTTATTTCGAGGTGTGACGCGTGTTATAATTGTGATCCGTCGTGCGTCGTAATATCTGCCTCGGTTTAATTCGCGAGCGGTGACCGCGGATATGGTAAGCGCGAAGCTGCGGTGTGGTCCTGGGGACCCGTACCCGGGCTCAGCCGCGGGGCCGCGGGCCGAGGCGCCGTAGCTCCGCGGAAAACGGACTGCAACGCGGTGTAAAACGTCGTGTACGGGGGTAGTTATGCGTTTTACCGTGTCTCCAGCGTGTACGCGAGAAGCTGCTGGCCGAGACCGGTGCGATGCGGGTGCGCGGAACGGCGGAAAGCAGCGCGGCGGAGAGGCCGGAGGGGGAAGCGCGAGGGGGGAGATGAGGCTGGGGGTGAAAGGGCAGGAGAAAGCAAGGTTTGGGTTGGCAGCTGCCCCAGCGATAACAATACCCTCGGTACTCGTATAGCAAGCCCCGGCGCAGTCCGCGGTGTACTGTACTGTACTGTGGCGCCCCCGGTGAACATATCTACATAAACATAGACATGTGTACGTATTCTGCTGTCTGTACACAAAATATATATATATAAATACACGTGGCTACATATATATAAATACATGTGTGTGCACATCCTGAAATCTCCAGTTGCCTCGGGGCAATTTGTGCTCGAGTTTCGCGCGCGTTAATCGTACCTGTGACATTTTTTTTTCTCCTCCCCCTCCCGACCCCCCTCACGACTACACCCCGTCCCCCGTTTTTTTTTTCAACTTTTTACGTATCTATGTTGCGCGCCGCGCCGTTGGTTCCGCTGGACAGTTTTGTTGGACAGCGGAGGGTTCGGGGCCCCCTGGCGACTGGTCGTATCGACAAACCGGAATACTACACACTGTCACTGCGACCCTGCCGCCGGGTTCTCTCGCCGGCGTGTGTATCCTCCCTGCTCGCTCTTGTTTTTTTCACGTATACACACGCGGATATCATGCTTTCGAGGTGAAACATATTTTTCGTTCGACATTAATAAAACAATGTGGCCTCTCGACTCGGCGGGCGCGCGCAATCCCGGCTTCGCGGCGCGGTGTATAAAATCGAAGGAGGGGCGGAGGACGGGAGTGAAGGCTGACCAGAGGGGCGCGAATCGCACGCGGGTTACCGCGAGGGAGACACGGGGACGGACAGCGAAATTGGCTGTGATCGCGAATCGCGGAATTGGGTGACCTCGATATTTTAAATATTTCCATTCGTCCGGAGGGCGATTTTTGATTTACGCCGGCGCGATACGCGACGTGCGATGCGTCTGCGCGGCGACTCGTTTTGCTTGTGAATTTTTGGTTTTTTTTTTTCGCGGTTCGGTTGTAAGAAGCGCGGCTCAGTGTACTTAGAGTTATTACGTCCTTCGTCTAACGCACACACGAATATACATAATTTTTCTCGACGAGCCGAAGATCGAGGCAAATTCGTGAAATTTTAACCGTGAAAAAAAAAAACTATTTGCAAAAACAAAGGAATGAATAGCTACGAGTCGTCACAAGTCAAGATATGCGCAGCGAGATACAGGTGAGTCCTCGATAATACGATCTGAGATGCATTCTTCCGTCGCCCCGCTCTATCTCGCTTTTACACGAATCGTTACACCCCGTGTACGTAAATTCCAGTGAAAAGCTTACTTCGAGGCACTATCCCGGGCTTTTTATTATTATTCCGCTCTACGAATATACACACAGTATCTTATAATAGCATAGTGCAGTATGTATAAAGTGTACGTATCATCGAGCAGGCGCGAGCTCGCCCCCGGGCTCTTCCTTCATCCATTATCCTTTGTGAATGTTTGATTTATAACGCAGCGAAGAAGAGCGTGATATCGCGAGAAGCTCTCGCGCTCGCCTCACTACGCCGCCGCGCCACGTCCTCTTTTTCGCTCTCCCTCCTATCCTCTTACTTTTCCGTCTCGTTTCCCACATCCGCGCGCTCATCGCTCGTTGATCTTCTCCGGCACGTAGCACCCACCTGCATATTTATAGTATATCTTTACCAATGTGATCAACTCTCGAATTACAATTTTTCCAGCGTGCAGGGACGAACGAGCAAAAAAAAAAACGTTCGCGCGAATAATAAAAAAAAGAAACAACGAAAACAAATGGAGGATAAAATATTTGAAGCGCGTTTGTTTTTTAATATCGTCGCCGTTCGCGTCGCTGCGCGTGCTCGTGCGCGAATTACCAACTGCGCTGCGTGCGCGCAGCGTGGTTGGTAATTCGCGGCACCCGCGCGCCGCGGTCTATCCGCGGGGGATAAATTAGGGACGCGCGCGCGTTTATGCTGAAATTAAATTTCGAAAGAATAAAAAATTGACGAATAAAATGTCGCTGCAAGCGCGCGGACAAATTTTGCAGCAAGCATTATTCGTTTGTCGCCAGTTTTTTTGTTTTGTTTATTCGCGTTCAAATATTAAACGCGAATATATGCGCGAACGACCAATTTATCCGCCGCATTTCGCGCGGTGAGCATCAGTGCCGGTGGGAATTCAGATGCAATGTGTGCACGCGCGCATTGTGCGTTTAATTTGGGAAAAAAAGGCTGCAGGTAGCAAAGTGCGTGTATTTACAATTAGATGCTGGAACACAGTCAGCAGGTGCATTTAGACATAATTCCTGCTAACGCTGGTCTCATCTCAGCGATCGTAAAGAAAGAAAGAAAAAAAAAAACGGCGCCATCCTTCTCGATTTCAATCTGGCGAATGCATCGGAGACGAGAGGCAGAGAGACAGAGACAACGAGAGTGGCACGAGCGAAACCGAGTGACGGGAAGTCCTGGTCGTTGACTGTGTCGCGACTGCGACGCGCGGGGCGCGAGCGCAAAACCGCGACAAATATCGCTCTCCGTTTGTCGCGGCTTAATAAATAACTGCCGCGGGGAGAGGAGCCCGGTGCCGCGAGTCCCATGTTTTATTCAGGGGGTTTCCAGTTCTCCGGTCGCCGCGCGGGGCGACGGCGGCGGAAGAGAGAAATACTCGGTGACGGAGCAGCGGCGGCGGTATCGTGTCTTCCCTGAAATATTAATCAGCGACTTTCATTGGCGCGATTCCGCTGACTCCGAACGGGCGCGGCGCGACGCGCGAGAAAGCCGAGTGGGGAGGGGGCAGAAGGGGGAGGGGGGATTCCGCGAGGAGCTACAATTTCCGGTAACTTGTATAAATTCGATAAAGCCACTGGCTGAAACCCGGTGGGCGGGTTCCTCGCGGTTGTATCTCCGGGCAACCCTCTCCACCCTCCCCCACGCCTTTCTATTTCTGTTGACGATAGTCCGTAGCTTCTCCGATAATTAGACAAATATACAACCGACGGATTCCGCGCGACGGATCAACCCGACCGCCGCTGCTTCCCGCGCGTCTCGCGAAGATGTTTGTTCGACAACGAGGGGGAAAATTATTAATAAAAATATCGGCCAGTACTAATTTCAACCGGGCCGGCCAATATCGCTTCACCCGGCTTCACCGTGAACCGCGTTTTTGTCGCACCGAAATATCCGGCCAAAAACCGCGCCGCGCGAGCGAGCGATGAGATGATGCGCACTCCGCGTTATTAGAACTCGGCAGCAGCCGGGGATTTTTTGCCCCGCGGAAAATATTTTGCATCTCCTCCATCTCCCCGCGTTCTATCGCTCGCTGCGCGCTGCGTATACGTTCAACTTTTCCGTTCACTCTTTTTTTTTTTTTTTCCTCGGCCCGTCACGCAGACCCCGTGGCTGCTGACAGGCGCGGACAGCGGACGCCCCTGGCAACACGCGTTATTGGCGTGCTGTACGCGCGATACCAGCGGCGCGCGCGCGCGCGGGCGTGTGGATCGTAAATATAAATACCTGGGCGATGAGAAGGGGATAGAGAGGAGAGAAGGTGCGAAGCGATGTGTCGGAAACAAAGTGCAGGCAATCTGCGCGCGGCGCGCAGCTCGAGACTCTTTAAAGGGGGAGAGCCCGCGATGCGGATGTTTCAACTTTTTTACATCTGTCGAGCAATTTGCCGCGAAAATTGCCCTCCGCGTCTCATTTTCACCGAGCGCGCGCGCGATTCGTCTTGAAATCTCCGTCAACGTCCCTGATCTAATTATTAACGAGAGGGATACCGCGCTGCCGGTTTGCGAATAAAAACTACGCGCGATTCGCAGCGAGACGGCGCCGCGGACCCGATGTTCCGGTAAATTTTTTAAGTCCACTACTTGTTGAATACCCCGCGACTCGCGAGAGTCGCGAGACGGCGGAAGCGGTTTACGCGACGACGATAATATTACAATTCATGGAATTTTGCATTTCGTCAGTTGGCTAAAAAGCGTCGAGAAAAAAAAATGAGACAAAAAAATAGAAATAGAAGAAAAAATGCGAAAATCCGTTTTCTTCTCCGTGAAATCGTCGGAGGATTCGCGCACGAGTCTGCGGCGGCGGTACCGTAGGCTTAAGGCTCATCAGGCGCAGAGAGCACAGAAGCGCAGCGAGCAAAATGCAAGAGGCGCGCGCGGCGTGCGGATAATACGTAATTAGAGATCGTTGCAGTCGGTGGTTTACGGTCGACCACGATTCCGCGGTCGGCGGAGACGCTACAGCGGGGCAGGAGTAGAGGGGAAGGGGGGGGGGGGGAGGCGGTGAGCCAGGTAGAGGCCACCCTGCTCGCTCGCCTCTCGCTTTGCTTTTTCTTACCGTCCGTTTCCGCTATCGAGGCAAATTAGTTTCTCGAACACGGAGCTTACGAAGAGCCAGAAAGAGAGAGGCAATAAGATATCGAACGACGAGGAAGGCGCTTATGTACATACCCGCGGCATGTATTGCGCAATAAGGACTCTCGCCGAGCCCTCCGCGCGGCTCCGTTCGAGGGCTCTATTTACGCTCCGCGAGTAATTCGCCGCTCCAGCGCCGTTCACAATTCTATTTTTCTCCCTTCCCTTCTCCCCCGTCGAAAAGCTGACGTTACGATTCTTTCCCGCGAGCTTGGAATAAAAACTAGGGATATACACGCGATTCGTTGCACTCGATGCTACGAACGAAATGCGGTTGCATTTTGCGATTCGCGTGATAATTCTGCGGAATTTTTCTCATCCTCTCGTGCTGCATTCTTAGAAGGGATGAAAATGCATCAGAATATATTTTTTATCGATATTGCAAAAATCTGGTCCAGTGTATTCGCGGGGAAATAAAATGAAAAAGCGTTTTCAGGATAATTGAATAAATATTCAATTACTCTGCATTCTTACGAAAGGAAAAAAAAATAGAACTTTTGTCGATATTGCAAAAATCTGTTTCGATGTACTAGAGAGAAAAATAAAATAAAATAAAAGCATCATCTGAACATAATTACGAATATTCATTTACAGATGACTTTATCACGTTTATTATTTCGTAACCCTATTTGCTTTGTGTCTCGCGATACACGCGTCCGCTGTCGTCCATAGACACTCTGGCATCTTTTGTACGGTTATACGTCGAGGTAAATCCGCAGAGACGTGTCGCGCGCATTGAAAATCAGAAAATTCGAATTTATTGCCGGGCGATTCCCCGGAGAGCTTGACGCACTAGCGAGAGGCAATCCCAGTGTCGCGCGCGCGTGTTTATTCTATAGGCGATATATTTTACGTTCTGCTCTCTTGGTCCGCGGTCGAGACTGCGCGTCGTGCATAAAGGCTTGAATTCTCCGTCTAGTCACCGGGATGATGGAGTGCCGTGTTTATTGCGTCCTATTTGCTCCTCTCCCGCTATCAACTGCGAGAGCGAGCGCGCGCGAGCCCGGGTCGTCGCAATAGCGCGGCGCGAGAGTGGCGGCCTCTTTCTCTATTTTACAGCCCGCGCGCTCTCGGGTCCCCGGCGTTACGTATAGTATATGTACGCTGAGCCAGCAGCATCTCGTCCCCAGCAGAAACTAATTACAACGAAACGTACACGTACAGCGCGGCCGTGCCGAGGGGCCGGGGGGGGGGGCTCCCTGGCCCCTTCGGTCCCGTGGCTCTTCCGCTGCAAATGTTTTCGTTCTTGTGCACCGAACGCATTAACCCAGGCCGTATACGACCGCTCGCATTGTTTAATACAAAATGCCGCACCCGCACCGCGCGCGGCGCTGGGAGCAAACTGCAATGTCACAACTGTTGCACGTTTTAACGCTTTCGAGCCGGGAGCGAAAAATGTAATCTTCACCGTTTTCAAAAATTCGTTAAATCGACGTCGAGTGTCGTCGATTTTTTTTTTATTCTCCACACTGTTTGCGATGATTTGTCGAAGCGGATTCAACGGTGACGTTGATGATGAAACGATTGTCCGACGAAGGTGATGTGTATATATTTTGTTATGCATAATAAGCAAAACAATGGATAGCGGATTATGCATTATTACAACAGCGAGAACGTCATTTGGAGTCAGGACTTATCGTTTTTTGCTCACCTGATTTCGTCGCCAGACCTTAATACCTAATAACAGACCTAATAACAAACCGATTATTGCCCAACGAAGGGGATGTGTATTATATCTGTAAGCGGGAATATAAGCACGACAACGGCGAGAGTGGATTGCATTACGTCAGCAAGAGCGTGTCGAGAGAATGGAAAATGCAGCGTCGGGCCCGGCGAAAATATTTGCAGCAAGTAGACCAACCGTGATCTCGTCGAAGCGCTCGACAGCAACAACAAAAAGAAAAAATGCAACCGTCAGCGCTGAAACATTTGTTTTATTTAAATTATCTCGAACGCTCGAGAGCCGCGCGTCGGACGCGGCCGATACGACGAGACAAAAGTTGACAAATCCTCGGCCCGCGAACGAGGGTTTCATAAACTCGCTCTCGATGTTTTTCCGTCGTCGTGACGACGAATTTATACACGAACTCGGGGATCTCGGCGGCGGCGTCGAGAAGTGAAACATTATCGAGGTCGACATTCCCGACTCGCGCTCGAGTCTCGCGCGGGTTTTTGCTTGCTCGCTCGCGTCGTCCCCTTTGCCCATGACGAGAACCCCATCGCGTCGTCCTCTTCGCGATCGAGTTCTCATCCTCGCATGCTTAATCTTAAACTCCGCGTGCGTCCGTGTTCGTATTTATAACGCTAACAACGATCGCAACGTCGACGCGCGTTATGAGAACGAGAGCAACGTCGAGAGGTCTCAATCGTGCAAAACACACGAGCGCGGTAGGCTGGACCGACAACCGGGACGGACAGACGATCTATTTTATGAAATCAGAAACAATGAAAAAAAGTTAAAAAAATACACACACAAACACACCCCAGACAACACAAAAGGGCCCATTAGTAAGAAATTATTGCTCTACTCCTGTCCAAATCGGGGTCACGAAATTTATTTTTTCAAAATATCGACTTTTAACCTATACCATCGTTCTCAAGTCGCATATTCTACCCCTGAAAACACTGGTTACAACCCTTTTTTAGTTGATTTTGAAAAAAAAAAAATGTTTGGTCGAACAGTTTCTCAGAAATCGTAGATCTGGGCGCCGGGCCGAAAACCGCCCAAGTCGGGGTCGCGAAATTTATTTTTTCAAAATATCGACTTTTAACCTATACCATCGTTCTCAAGTCGCATATTCTACCCCTGAAAACACTGGTTACAACCCTTTTTTAATTGATTAAAAAAAAAAAAAAAATTTGGCCGGACAGTTTGTCAGAAATCGTAGATCTGGCCGCCGGGCCGAAAAGCGCCCAAATCGGGGTCACGAAATTTATTTTTTCAAAATATCGACTTTTAACCTATACCATCGTTCTCAAGTCGCATATTCTACCCCTGAAAACACTGGTTACAACCCTTTTTTAGTTGATTTTGAAAAAAAAAAATTTGGCCGAACAGTTTGTCAGAAATCGTAGATCTGGCCGCCGGGCCGAAAAGCGCCCAAATCGGGGTCACGAAATTTATTTTTTCAAAATATCGACTTTTAACCTATACCATCGTTCTCAAGTCGCATATTCTACCCCTGAAAACACTGGTTACAACCCTTTTTTAGTTGATTTTGAAAAAAAAACATTTTGGCCGAACAGTTTGTCAGAAATCGTAGATCAGGCCGCCGGGCCGAAAACCGCCCAAGTCGGGGTCACGAAATTTATTTTTTCAAAATATCGACTTTTAACCTATACCATCGTTCTCAAGTCGCATATTCTACCCCTGAAAACACTGGTTACAACCCTTTTTTAGTTGATTTAAAAAAAAAAAAAAATTTGGCCGAACAGTTTGTCAGAAATCGTAGATCTGGCCGCCGGGCCGAAAAGCGCCCAAATCGGGGTCACGAAATTTATTTTTTCAAAATATCGACTTTTAACCTATACCATCGTTCTCAAGTCGCATATTCTACCCCTGAAAACACTGGTTACAACCCTTTTTTAGTTGATTTTGAAAAAAAAAAAATTTGGCCGAACAGTTTGTCAGAAATCGTAGATCTGGCCGCCGGGCCGAAAAGCGCCCAAATCGGGGTCACGAAATTTATTTTTTCAAAATATCGACTTTTAACCTATACCATCGTTCTCAAGTCGCATATTCTACCCCTGAAAACACTGTTTACAACCCTTTTTTAGTTGATTTTGAAAAAAAAACATTTTGGCCGAACAGTTTGTCAGAAATCGTAGATCAGGCCGCCGGGCCGAAAACCGCCCAAGTCGGGGTCACGAAATTTATTTTTTCAAAATATCGACTTTTAACCTATACCATCGTTCTCAAGTCGCATATTCTACCCCTGAAAACACTGGTTACAACCCTTTTTTAGTTGATTTTGAAAAAAAAAAATTTTTGGCCGAACAGTTTGTCAGAAATCGTAGATCTGGCCGCCAGGCCGGAAAACGCCCAATCATTTACATCATAACGCTATAATTCTATATGGAAGTCACATCAAGCGTTTGCATCTTGTGTTATCTGGGCACGCAACAATGTCTTTGCGCATTGGCTCGTAATCTGATGAAAAAAAAGCGAGCGACGCAGTCCGACAAATCTGGACAGGACACGAAACAAAATTCTGTAAATTCATATCGAATACAAAACGCAGTCGTCGGTGGGGCATTCGAATCAGTCCACTGCATCAATTTCGAGTATATCACGTGTTATCGCCGAGGCTCGAATGTGGATTTTGAAGCGGAGCTCGCGGGACATCCGACAGATGCGACTGCGTCGATTTTAATCGGTGCGTTTTATCAGCGACTCGTTTTCACAATAAATTCATTCTATGCCTGCGTCGCTATATATATAGGCGCGTCTGTCCGTCTCGGGTCTCGCTGACCGAACTCGGACCCTCTCAACTTAAACCCTCAACGCGCTGCTGCTGGTTCGTCGAATGAGTGAGTCTCAGGTCGGCGCTCCGAGAGCTGCTGCAGGCGCCGCGAAGTTTAGTCGCGGTTAGTCGGTGATCTTTCGCCTCCTCCTCGTTCGCTCTTGGTTTCTCGCGCGTCGCGCTTTCTCATCGCCGCGGCTCTATCGCGAGATAAACAATCGAGGGCATTGTGCTCACTTGATGCGGTTCTCTCGGCGGGTTCGCTCTCGGTTTCCTCGGCCGGGCTACGAGGAGATTCCTCAACGTCTCGGGCGCCCCTCGTACATCTTCGCGGCCGCGAGAAGACCGAGAGCTTGGAGACCGAGACCGAGTGGCTCTCTCGCGATGCCAGCAGGCGCCGCGGACAGTGCTCGCGGTTGTGCGCGCAGCACGGTTGCTCGATGGCCTCCGACGTCTTCCCTGCCCCGCGTTCGCCGACCGAAAAGACAAAGTATACCGAATCAACGCGTGGAAAGTCGCGGACGTTCGGGACGCTTGACTCGTGAGCTTCGCTCGACGTACAGGATGCATCGACTTTTGTTCGCGCAATTTCACTCTCGGTCCTTCGTGCATTCTTGATTGTTTTTTTTTTCTAAATGATTTCAAATTTGCAACTGGCGTCATTGAACTTTGTTGCTTTTTTTTATTATAAATAATTTTTTGCAAAGCGAATTTGCAACTGGTGTCATTGACCCAACCGGCGAAACTCGTTTCCTTCTTCTCTTCTAAAAGTCTAAAACTTTCGTTACTCCTCTGTTTTCCCGGATTTCTAATATCCAACTTCAGAGTCTCCCGGGCCCTTAATTTCTCGGGGTGTAAGTATATTCGGCGCCCGGCTACAACGGGGTCCCGGGGCAATTCACTCGTCGGAATCAAGTGAGCTGCGTTGAAATAAGAGTGTCGACGTTTCGTTCATCTCGAAAATGGTTTGGCAAGGCGCGCGCTATAGTGAGAGCTAGAGAAGGCGGCACAGCTCGCGAGCTGCCTTCTCTAGTCCTTTTCCCTTCGACCTCTTTCATCGCCGCCGCTGCTGCTCGGCAGCTCTCACCCTGCGCAGGGCCGAGCTTTGCCCCTTTTCTCAATGTAATCCAAACAGCGGAAGCTATCCCGGAGTTAATTAGTTCGTCGAGAAGACTACCCACCGGCGTCGACGTCTGTGTCGAGGTAGAAAATAATAAGTACAATAATATCGCGAACTTGGTGAGAAGAAAATGGACTCGCAGCGGAGTGAAGGGAACGACGAGGGGGGGGGGGGGGGGGGGGGATGGGGGAGAAGAGAGCGTGGGGCGGTGGGAAGAGGGGATCGGAGGGCCCGGGAGCGAAGGAGAAAATTGGAAGGAAAGGAGCCGAAGAAGAATAGCGAGGCGAAATCCAGCTCTCCATGACAAAGCAGCTTTGCAGCGCATCGTGCACTCTATTACTGCTCTACACGGAGAAACAGCAGCCAGTACCAGAACAGATAGTGATATGACAGAAACGCGTATTAGATAGAGCGAAATTGAAAGGTCGAAATAAGAATTTTTCATTACGCAGACGCGGCAGTCTTTGACATATCTGGAGCTGTCAATTAGCTTTACGAACGAGTCACGAGTGTATTTGACGAAGCGGGGGAAGAGGGGGAAGGCGGTGTTTCATCCCATGGCAAAATGTTATTTAATTTTGAGAAAAAAAAAAAACCGCCCGAGGTCGAACCTCTTTTTTTTTTACCCTCGCGTATATTCTAAGATACGCGTCTGAATTATCTCGCGATTTTGCCGCGCGCCCCAAATTGTCTCGAGACATATTTCCAGCCACTTCCAGCGAGTATATTCGTAACAACGAAAGCAGGTGAAGTCTCGTAACCCTCGGGTTTCATAACCCTCCCGGGTTACCCCGGGCACCGTCGGCGGCTACGGCGGCTCGGGAGTAAAAACGGAAACTGCCAGGGCGGGGAGTAAGTGTTACGGCCGACCCCTATCACTGTGGCGTGACTGCCGAGCTGACGTAGGGTCGGGTTAAACGGATTACCGGATTATGGCTCGACGAAATTGTGTATTGGCGTGAAAAAATCGAGAGAGAGAGAGAGGAGACGGAGAGAAAAGCCGAAAAAATGCAAATTCCCGAAATCCGAAATTTGCAAGTTCCCCGCCGCCGTCGCTTCGTTCCCGCGGCGCGACGTTTCGCACGAGCGATTGTCGACTACTCGGAATTTACAATTTCAATTTTGGTACACTCGGAGCGGGTAACGTTATTTGTTGCTATACCGAACTCGCTGGTAACGAATAATAATAGCAATGACGGCAATGATAACGTGACACTGATTTGCCTGATTTGACGCCCAGTGCTGCAACTGCTTCAAGAGCTCGAGAAAAAAAATGAAAGAAAGAAAAAAAAACCTCAAGAGCGCCAAGACTCGTCGCGAGAGCTTTCATTCTTGCATACTCGGCCCGTCGATTTCTGGTTCCAGGCCGGTGACTGGGACAAACTGAGTTATATCACGGAGGAGCGAAGAAAAAGCGCGAGTGAGCGAACGACAGAGAGAGAGAAAAAAATACAGAATCGTATGATGAAGAGAGTACAGAATATAGAGGGTGCTACGCTCCGGTTGCGAG
Source organism: Itoplectis maculator (assembly GCA_964034905.1). Lineage (NCBI taxonomy): Eukaryota > Metazoa > Arthropoda > Insecta > Hymenoptera > Ichneumonidae > Itoplectis > Itoplectis maculator. The sequence goes on from OZ035861.1 coordinate 5,028,025, forward strand.
ATCTCCGGAGCACTCGTGGCAATTCGGTTTAATTAATCCTCTCTCGCCGGTGCTCGCTGTCGTCGAGTCGAGAGATGAGAGCACGAGGGTGGCGGTCGCGATGCCTTCTCTCTCTCTCTTTCCCTCTCTTTCTCTCCCCCCCCTCTCCAACCTTCCCCTCCCCATCCGCCTCTTCCGCCCCCGCGTCCCCCTCAAGCCATCTCCCACCTCCCCCTCCCCCACCCGCACCTCACCCCACCGCCCGCTTTCGACCTCTATATCTTTCCCTCTCGCGCAATAAATGCGCGCGAGAGCGCCACTCTCGGCTCTGAAGTCATCTCTCAATTAACCAACAACAATGCTCGCTTAATCGTCTTACGTGTTACAATTAGCGCGTCTGCTTTCCGACGGTTACACCGCACGCCGAGAATTCCTCTCGCTTCTCCGGACGCGCGCGATCTCCCTCTCTCCGTCTCGATCTCCCGATCTCTCGCTCGCTCTCTTTTCAGCTCCGCTCCTCACGCGGCCGATTACCTCGAAGAGATTGCAGAGCGCAAAGCCCGTCCTCGTGCGCTCACGCGCACGCGCGTTCACTCGGCGTGCAAACATTAATCGCTCCGTGCGTCTGTATATCTATATGTATATGCAATGTATAGATATACATTGACCCATGTACGTGCAGCCATATAAATACATATTAATTAATGCGGCCTCCCCACCCGACGACGAGCCGCGAGAAGATATTCTTGGAAAGTGCCCCGACGAACTTGAACCGAGGGACGCAGTACTTTGTCGAGTGCGACCGCGTCGTCCGTGCGAGCGTCGAGCTATTTTTACCCTGGATCTTCAATGGCAAACCCTCAGCTGCAACGATTAATTCGACTCATCCGCGGAGTTTTCTGGAATTCGCGACGCGAGCGAAATCAGACCGAAGCTCCGGCGAAGTCGAATTTCAGCTGCGAAGAACACGCCTCGCATGACAAACACAAACAACCCGATAATCGAGAAAAATTCATTTTTCTCGTCATCACTTAAGGAACGAATTTTCGAAAAAGAAGAAGAAGAAAGAAGAAAAAACATCAGCAATTCTCATCCAGAACGAGATGAAAAAATATTCGTCATTCGAAACGCTCAGAGACGCGCAGCTTGATTGTCGCGGGTGTAACTCGCGCGCGCTTCGAGAAAACCAGCAGCAAGAGTGTGAGCTGCGTCTTCTCTCCGCTCTGCTTTATTGTGCCTTTGCGCTCGCGCTTCCCCACATTTTTTTTTTTTTTCTCAAAGTAATAAAGGACGATCAGCGGACGCGAGCGAAGGAGATTGGGACTCGTCGAGGGTAGATATGCTGTTATTCTTCGTTTCGCTTTGGCTACAATTCCCGGGTCTCTGTATAGGCTCGCGCGCTCTCGCTCTCTCTCTCGCCTAGGGTCTCTCGTGGCCCGGATCTCGCCCGAATAAGTGGCGCGAGCTCGCGGTCGAACGATCCAATTAAGATATCGTTGGCGGGAGAGAGCGTTGAGTCTCTCGAAGATTTTGCCAACGCAGACATCCGCGAGGCGAGCGAGCGAGTGAACGAACAAGCGCGGGGGGAGAGAGAAGACGACGGGGCGCAACGAGGAGCGGAGGGAGCGGAGGGAGAGGGGAGGAGGCCTAATGGGAAATCCGTATACCCTGCTCTTCGCGCTACTCGCTCCTCGAATCCTCTCTCGCGGTCTTTTCCTCCTCTCTTCCTCGACTTCTATCTCAATTCTCGCCCTTTCCTCCTCCTCGCGCCCTCCGCGCGTCCTTCACACTCGCGCCTCTCGCTCGCGATCCTTTTCCCTTTGGTCCTCCTCTCGTTTCGCTCTCTTTTCCCCAAAGTTAACGCCACTTGACTCCCTCACCTCGCTTCTCCCCTCGCCAAGGTTCACTCTCTCTTTCTCTCTCGCTCCCCCCCCCCCCCCCCCCCCCCCTCTACTCCTCCCTCGCTCTCGACCTCCCACTCGGCGCTTTACGTTCACTTACGCCCGAGGGATTACCGCGCGCGCGCGATTCAAAGTTACAAATGATTTATCTTCTAATTGCATGACCGTTCCCTCCGTCTCACGCGGCTTTCGCTGTTCTCCTGCTCTCCCGGCTCTCTCGGTTGGCGCGCGCGCGGGCGAAGAGCCCTAAAACCCTCGAGCCCTGCCATCGCCACCACCGCCGCCGTCGTTGTCGTCGTCGTCTTCGTCGAGACCCGCGCGGCGTTCGTGGCGCGTCGGTGGTGCCGTAATCAAAACGCTCGACGCTCGTTAATCATACGACGAGCTTCTTCCCCCTCCACCCCCTCCCCACTCCCATCATCCCCCCGCATCTTCTGCTCTCCTTCATCCACCACTGTTCGTCAAGGTGTTTCTGCGTGCGCGTTGTTGCTGTATCTCGGTGTGTCTTTGTTTTCAGGGGGGAAACCGGGGGATAAGAGGGAAGGAGGGAGAGTCTCGCGCTTAGATTCGTGAAAATGAGGCTGTTACCGTTCTAGACCCTCGGCGAAATCTCGACTTCGCCGTAATATATGCATGGATTTAGTTGCGCAGTTACACGCGAATCATTTCGCCGGGGCGACGAACGTTGTCCCTGAGTCGAATGGACTCCGAATGGAATTCGTTGCCTGGGACACACCGAGACCATGATACCACGGTAATGACGTACGCTGAGAGTCGCAAGAAAAATCGCGAGCGAACGAGCGCGTCGCGTTCAGTTGAAAAGGGCCTCGGATTATCAATTCAGCGATATTTTTATTGTACTCGGTGTATTTATCGCGCGCGCACGTTAATTTATATAGACTCACGCGTCAACGCCATTTTTCAAGCCCGCGACACTTCATTACCTCGACTTTCGTAACACAGAGCTTCGCCCGTCTGCATTTTCTCCCTTTTCCACCCCTCTTTTTCCGCTCCCTCATCTTTCCTGCGTGTTCCTGCGCGACCCACCCCTCCACTTCCTCCCCCCGCCCGCCTCATGCCTTCCTCAACCTACCCACTTCCTCCTCATCCCTTCCACCTCCTCCTCCTCCTCATCCTGTAGCCCTGCTTGCCTCTCAGTGAAACGTGCGGCGTCTGGCGTTTCTTTTTCCTGTGAAAACCAGAGCGTCGAGACCAGAAGCAGCACCGGCAGCAGCAGCAGCACCACCACCACCAACCAGGAGCAGCAGCAGTAGCAGCAGCAGCAGCATATTCAAAACGTTCCGCGAGCGTTAATTAATCATCGGAACCGTACCCCTTTCTCCCACTGTTGCCATTTCCCACTGCGTCGTACTTTCTTCTCGTTCTTCCTCTCTCACACTCTCCCTCTCGCTCTCCCTCGCCCCCCGCCACGACCACCCCATCGAGTTGATATATTACGAGCTGATATGTAATCAGCAGTAGTGTAATACAGTCGTGTGTAGCATAATGTATTGGTAAGTCTACATATATACCTATATCGGCGTCTGGGTACATTTATCTCATTCGTAACGGTTGGTAATATCGCTGATTAACGAGTACGCCAGATTGAGTCTCAAGAATATCCGGTGCTGCGAAAATATTTCACGAAACCCGTGTTCGAATTACTCCGGGGTTCGAGCAAAAAATATGCACGAGCGTGATATGATTTCTTTTTTTCTTGTTCGTTGCAATTCACCGACTGCTCGTGTTTATAATTTATCAAACAATTTTACGATAATTGTAAATCAACGAATTCGAGGCGGACGATAAACCGTATCGTTTCTACGAGCCCGACGATGTATCGTCAATTTTATTAATCCAGCCTCCAGGCAGAACCGACGCAGGCATTCCTGTGTAATAGATCCCCATGTAACTGGTTCCGTTCGCTTGAAAAACTGGAACGTTCTCAGGTGTCTGCGAGCGACACCTCGCCATATGTGATTTCCCATAAGTGTTTGTCATTCTTTGGCTCTCCCCTCTGCTATCGCCGAGAGACGGGACGCGAGATCGCCCGGCTCAAATTTTATTTCCTCGAAAACTTTCGAAAAGTCGAATAAAATTTCTCTATATTCGTCCCTCCCCCCACTGGGGTCGCGGTCGTCTTCGGTATCGTCGAGGATTCGACGAGGATTTAACGTAAATCCGTTCAGAGATGGAAAAAACGTGCATTCGCGGCCGCCGAGAGGGAAAAAAACAATGACGACCGTAAAAGTGCGCGGAAAGAAATAGTAGGATATTGGAAATTTCGCGAAAATCGTTTGTCGACGACGTCGGGAGGGGGAAAAAAATACAGCGCAATCGATTCTCAGGTCAATCATCGAAGCGGATCGTCGAAACTCGGGGAGATATATAAATATGTGGGGCAAACAAGAGCAATAAAATTTGTTGCGCGGAGATATGCCGGATAGATGGGCGAAAACTCGTCAAATTTAGTATCGCGGCGAGGGAGGGAAACGCGCGAGGCGAATTTTTGCGCGAGCGCGAGAGAGAAAACGATAGAGAGCCCGGCGATGGACCGAAAATTTTCGAGATGCATCGCGATCGAGTGTGTTGCGAGTTTATAGAATGCGGGACGGCACGGCAAAAGGCTATCGGTATCGATTGCACGTATAACGCTGGACAAACCTCGATCAAGTTCCGGAGTTACCGCCCGCGGGATGAAGCAATTTTGGCGTCACTCGCACACGCTACACTCGATTTTCTCAAACGGGATACGGAAATAGGCGCACGTTGCGAATTTGCGAGAGGGTCGAGCCGCGCGCGGCTTCGACGACGAGACAATGCCGTAACCGACAGGAATATACACGCCGAGTCTCCACAGCACGTTGCACAAACGCGGCGTGTGGAAACGAATTTTTGGAGCAAACAGCCACTGGATGATATGAGGATTAAAAATTCGAGAAAACAACAATTTTTTTTAGACTTTGGTTGATGTTACATTATTTAAGTTTTGTTTTTTTTTTGGGAGCTCAACATTTTTCTATGGAACCAATAATTGGACACTAACAGTGAAATATATATATGTACTAGGAACAATGACGCGCGCTTACGCGTGCGGACAGGGCTTATCCAGCGTAGGAGGAACCTTGCGATTTTTGAAAAAAAAAAAAAATTTTTATTTAACGAACTTTTAAAACCCTATCCGATGGGAAATTTCCCGCTGATTCCAAATATGACCGGTTTTTGTCCGAAAAATAAAAAAAATTGATGAGAAAAACGCGAAAAACGATTTTTCACTTTTTTCCAATTTTGACACTTTACTAAAATCGGTGTAATTTTTCTTTCGGTGAATATAATCTCGATTTTCTTTTTGCATTCGAAAGAAAACTCTTCAGCGAAGAGAGTGCCGCCAGGTGGAACGGGATATCTCGATTTTTCGATTTTTTGCAGATTTTTAAAGTTGACCCTCGAAAATCGCAAATTTTTAGAAGCCCTTGCGTTTTTTGCGAAAAATGAAAAATCGATTTCGTAAAGTCTGAAAACCCTATCCGATGGGAAATTTTCTGCTGATTTCGAAAAGCACCGGGATCTGTCCAAAAAATAGAAAATTCGAGGAGAAAAACGCAAAAAACGTGGTTTCCTTGTTGTCGCCGCTTATCGAGAACCGAGTGAATAAAATTCGTACCAGGAAAGCGGAGATCACGATTATCACGATGTTGACGACCTCGGTCTCCGCAAATGGCACCGATACTCGAGGCATTCCGAGCGCGCGCACATTTTCTTGCAAAGATTGCGGGTATGGCAGGTGCGGATAGGCGCAGCGGCGCACGATACTGCGCGCCGTGTGAGTCGTTGCGGCAGGTGCGCTCGCGCGCGGCCGCCAGCATTCGCTGGGATGAGCAATGTATCCACTTTCCTGCCGACGCACAACCGACCGCTTGTACCCACCTTGTCTGATACAGATACACCGCACTCGCGCGTTCTCGCGTCTCAAACCGAGAGCAGGTTGTAACAGAAAATATGACACTTCTCTCAGGGCCTTTTCTGTCACCGCGACACGCGCAAGCGATTCTGACGCACTTGATTCATTCGATATTGTTATTTTGATGAGTATTATTATGATCATCACTGCTTACTCATAAACTAAAAACGTAGCAACAAAAAAGAAATTAAAGATTTTCTTGTAACTTTTGTTAATATTATTAGAATCAATTTTCTTTATGATTTCTGGATATACAAAAAACTGAAAAAAAAAAATTGTAATATCGGATCGCTCGAAATAGCATCGAATTCGCGATTAAATTCGGAACGCGCAGGGCGATTTCTGGATACCGATAACATAAAAACAAATTCGGACCTAGGAACTAAAGATAGGTTAATAAAAATAGCCCACAGTATCAGTTCGCCTTCCGCCTCAATAGCTCGTAAGCTTCTCGCTGTCTGAGTTACGCGAAGATTTCTCGGCTCATGGGGCGAGCTTATCAGCTCGCTTATCGGCCCGTAGCTTGGTATAAAACGTTACATCAGAGTCCTGTCGATATATAACTGTCGCCTCGGGGGGCTTTCCCGGTGTTCGGCGGAGACAGGGATAATAATGTTAAAGACTACGCGGGGTGCGTATGAGATAGTAATAATACGTGTGTTTTACCCGTCGCCGAAGGGGAAGAGGCGCCGCCATGCCGCAGGTGCGAACGCGCGAAGACGCCGAGAAGCACCTTTTCCCTCTCTGGCGTTGTTCTACGTGGGGTATAAACCTAACGCCGGCAATCGGTACGTAAGTAGGTACTGATGGTGTGTACAGTATATACGTACGGAGTATCCTTCACACAGCGTCTGGTATAATGCAGTGAGGGGGGGGGGGGGGGGGGGGGGAAGTAGTCGACTTTGGTTGGATGAGGATGAGACTAGATCAAACACAGGAAGCAGCGCCCGTGCATGGGGCGCGAGGAAGAGGCAGAGAGGGTGGAGGAGGGGGGAGGGGCGCAGGGTGAAGCGTCATCGAGAGTCTCGATCGCATCCTCGTCATCCCTGTTGTCTCTTCGGATAATATATTCCACGTAATAGAACGATAACTCTCGATATAGCGCGCCCATAAACCTTAGTATATTTATTGGCATATTATATTAGCCGGATATATACATATATATGCATATGCCGACGCTGCCCCCGAGCCAGCTTAAACTTCCGATATCAATTTTTCATAATTCATCGGTAATTTTGCCTCGCGTTTCCACCCGCCACCATGCCCTCCCCCCACCACCCCCTTCCTAGCCGGCACCACGCGAGGTATGGGGTTTTATTATCATTAACGCTTTATCTTTGCCATATTTTTTTTACTCGCGTAGACGGAAAATAATCGCACCTGAAAGTGACGCGACTCAACTGTCTGGTTTTTTCCGTTTTCACCGACCGTTCGTCGATGTGGTTCAACATAGTTCACCTCTTTTTGCACAATGATGTTTCTGGAGCAAAAATCTCGATCTAGATTTTATTCCCGTTTGCGAGGGCACAGAGAAAAGTAGTTCGTACTTAAGAATGCGAAGAATAAAACGGAATTCCAGGGAGCGGACTTCATCAACGCTATCGCGAGATTTCGCGGCTTTAACGAGAAAATCATTGGGAATATAATAGTAAACGTATATATGTATAAAATGTTAACAACGGCTGCTGCCGGAGTCGCTCGCAGCGTTCGTTATTTACCGGGGCCACTATTATTAACAGCCGAAATTGGAGAACGAGGTCAGCAGATTTAGTTCTCCTGGCTTTTCCAATGCCGGCTTCGCGAGCGGTGCAACACGACCGCGGCCGCATTTGTTGGACGCAATCGCGGATTCGATTCAAAGGATCCCTGAAGGATTTTCCCGCATTTCGAACCGGCTTATTATTTACTTTCCCCACAATGGCGAGATGTAGGTGAGTATAGTAATTTGTTTGGCTAATTATCGATGGCACAATGACACGGACGTACAATGGATTATGCAGGTGCCGCGGCAATCGCGAGTATATCAAGTTTCCATTCTGTACTCACGTAATCAAAGCCGTGCGCGACGAACATTCAACTTTCCGCGCTACGTCGAACCAACCGAGTTAATCATTTATTTTTATCGTCGTACGTACCTGGAACAAAAAACAAAACAACATGTTCGATAAAACAGTTTGACAGGTGAATAATTATTTTTCTCCAAAATATCAATTTTCTATATCTATATACTCTATGTACCCGAAACCAACTGTGAAAACGATAAAAATTATCGATTGCACTTTCGGGCCAAAATCGGTGGAGCCAAAAATGTGAAGAACAAAAAAAGCGAAATTAAACCGGAAAACATCGAACGGCCCGAAACGCTTGTCTCGTGGAAAGTTGGGTAAATTGAATACTCGTTGCGATAGCGCGGGAAATTTTATTTTTTGACACGCAAGCATTTTCGCTGCAGCGAGGTTGAGCAGGGGCGGCGGAAGGGGGTGGGGGGCAGAGGGGACATATCCAAAGTTTAATTTTCATGATCGTAACCCGAGTAGAGCCTGTTAATTAAATGAGCTTCTGCGGAGAGAGCCAGGTAGGCGAATCGATGGAAACAATTAATTTATTAGTCGGCCGAGCGAGCACTAAGAGCGGATTCATCACTGCCGCCGCGCCGCGCCGCGCGCGCTCTCCACTTCCCGTCGAGCTTCGCCGTTTGGGGTCCGCCGGTTACTGTGTGTCGGTGTTGCAACGTTCGCAGAGTACAGCGGGCGCGGATGCTGCATATCGCTCGCGCCCCGGCGCTACTGTGTTCGCTAGCCCTTGACTTTGCTCTTACCCCCTCCCCCCGCCTCGCCACCCCCTACCGCCTCCTGCCTTCCTGCGCCTTGCCCTAGCCGGAGCCCAACCCCTGCTTCTACTCGGCTTGCGGCGTATATTGAAATATAATTAGGGGTGGTTTAATAAGCGACGGTCTGTGGCTTGCTTGCTTCGCTTCTCTCGTGGCATGTATATATAGGCGTTGTAGCCTGCGCGCAACCTCGTCCATTTCTCTTCCCCGCAAACCTCTCATCCTTATTATGCTATCTGCGCTTTGAGCTTCTTCGAAATCCGCGCAACAGCCTGTTAAATTGGATAATACCTTGGGGGGGAAAAATAGTACTGCGCCCGAAGACTATGACTGGTATTTTATATCAATTTTTTTCGGTAACACGTCAAACCTCTCTATGTTTCTATATATTGCTTCCATGCAGTGAGAGAATATGTTCGCCCTGACAAGAGAAACTTGTCGCGCCACATTAATGTCCTGCATACATAAAAAGCCATACTAGAAATGAAGAACGTTTTCTGATTACGCGATACGATAAACGTTGGCTCATCGAGAAACGAGAAAGAGTTATATAAAAATAATAATACGCACTAAAGACTGACTGGTATTTTTATCAATATTTTTCAATACATAAAAAAATGTTATATATAAACAGTCGACCTAAAGATCAAAAAGTGATGTCACGAGTGATTTGTTCGACTGAAATGACTGTAAAGAACGCAGAGCAGGCGGATTCGGGGCGCTAATCTCGATTACGCGATACGATAAACGTTGGCAAATCGAGCCAACGAGAAAGAGTTATACCGCGGCTCGCGCTCCCGCGACTACGTATAGCCGAGCGGCGCGGTGGCGCAGAGAGGGTCGCGCGGTATACGGTACATACCGGCGGGATTGAACTGGTAACGCGACGCCCTCGGTAATTAACTTCATTAATAACGCGAGCGCTAATATCGCGCCGGAGGGCAGAGCGAGGGGACCGAGCGGTGCGCGCGCGCGCGCTCACTGTGCGGTATATATACCGCGCAATTGTCGCGCGCGCTCGCGCGAGGCCGGGGAAATTAGCGTCCGGGATTTTCCAGTACTCCGTAACAGCCCGATGATACAGTGGGGCCGGTGCCGACCGTTCGTAGCCGGAAATATGGGCAAATGTAACGATTATCGAGGGATTCCGCTTCGCGTTCTAATACCGCGAGCGCATTATCCGATATTTATACATATCATAAAATTTCGCGTATCCGCCGCGAGTTCGTGTATCGACGTGTAACGGCGGCGAACAGAGAAAATCTGTAGCGTTACATTCGACCCAAACCGAGCTCTGATCAGGCCCGAACAGGAATGACTCGACCCTGCACTGAGAAAAATGAATAGTTGTGATTACCAATCGTTGGTCAGAGCTACCAATATTTTAGTAACAGCAACCAATATTTTGGAAGATCTAACCAATGATTGGTAGCCATAACTACTGATTTTTTTCAGTGTGACCAGAGGCTGAGTAACGCCAAGTGTAACGCTGCGAATTTTCTACCAGAGATACATTCGCGGCGCACCGCAATACTGGTGTAAAAAATTCAGGATGCGTGTGGGAAAGAACGAAACCCACACGTGACGTCAGATCTCTCCGTATTGACAATATATAGGGTAGGTCAGTCATGATCCGAGCTCTCACGGTTTTGTTGTGTATCGGTATCGGCTCGAAGCCACTGTCGATAGCTCGAGAACTAAAAGTTGCTCGGCTCAGTTATCGCCCGGCTCTCGCGCGAAACTTGCTGTGCCGCTGCCTTTCTGTGCCAGACTCTGTGTGACAGTTCGGCGTGCGTCGCTCTCGCGGAAAACTAGGTACGATCGCACGTGGGACGTCGCGAAAGCCGAGGAGGTGAGAGGTGACGAATATTTCTGGAAAATTATTCTCCTCGCGCGCGAATATATCACTCGCAGTTTATACTTAACGAGAGAGCAGGTCCCGTGCGCAGCTATATCGGTAGACGCATCTGTATTTATATGCATGTAGCGAGCGAAGAGTACATGAACGCGCCAGTAGCACTATGTGGACATAATTACAGAGTGGCGCGCAGTTGAGCCGGTATAGAGGCTCTCCCGAGTAGAAATTCGGCGGGGGGAGGGTACGGGGGGGGGGGGGGGGAGAGCTGGGGCTGACCGTGTTACTCGCGGAGCGTTTGCCCTGCCGATTTCTACCCGGGCTATTATTAGCAGGCGGCAGTGGTTCGTCGCCATTATTACTGTAGCCTCGCTATCAATCAACGATTACCCTGTAACGCTTGATTTAACGTGTGTTAACGACCACCCTGCTGTCGCTGTCGCCGTCGCTGCTGCTGCTGCTGCTACTACTGCTACTGCTTTTGCGTTACCGGTATGGCCAATGCGAACCTGATGTGCGATACGCGCGTCGGCTTTAGCACGATCATGTAATTCTACACGGTCGTGCCGTCCCGGCGCGACGCATGCCGAAACCTATGGACACTTCACGCAAGGGTGGGAAGAGGGGGGGGGGGGGGGAGGGCTGCGTTGATGACCCAACTTGATCGAGATGCGAATGATATTTGCACTGAGCGCCACCGGCATTCATACCGGCAAACGTACTCGACGCTGTAACCGCGTCAGTCGCGTCGCGACCCACAATGTCGCGACACGAGTGACGAGAAAAAAAAGTAACAAATGCGTTCTGCAGTCATTTTCGAGCTGAGAGGAGGTATAAAAAACCTGCAAAATAGTTGAGTGGATTTATCCCGGAAAAGTGGTTTTCTCCAAATCACATTTTCGTCGATCGAGTAAACGTTAATTTAAAAAAAAATGTGTTGGCAATAATCCGAAAAACTGTCGACTGCGTGGAAAAAAATGCAAAATAGTTGACGGAATTTAACGGCGGGAAAGTGAGCTTTTTTTCCCGCGTTACACTTCGGGCAACGCGGACGGATATTTTTCATGATTTTTGCGTGACTCGACGCCGCAACGTGAAATAAAAAATAAAAAAATACAGCGAAAAAACGTGAAAACCAGTTGTGTCGCTCGGGGAGCGTGAAATCGGGAATGCGATTTCGCGCGATGCGGAATTAACGCCATTTGAAACGTTTAGTGCGAAATGAGAACGACGAACGACTACGCGATTGCCGGAATTACGCGCAAAACGCGTTGTAAAATATGTTATGTCGATTAAATATTATTTCTCGCACGGAGAGAAATCCTCATGTCAACCCAACAGAATAGTATTTGTTGTCCGTTTTCCTGCTGCCACAGCTAATCATAATGCTATTGTAGCAAAAAATATGTATTGATAACAAAAAATGATTTGCTATGGAAACAAAAACTGTGAAATTTTGTATGGTTTGCTGACGTAGCATGGAAATTTGCTGCCATCACGAATGATATGCTATTGTTACATATTTGATTTGCTAGCGAAACAAAAAAGGGCTTGCAAAGCCAACCACTCGTATATTTGTGAATCCCGTAGTGATATTTGGAGGTTAGATTGTTAAATTGACGATAACGTTAAGCCGATGTACACGGACAATGTTGCGCGATCGAAACTACAACAACGCGCGCTCTCGGTCTTCTATTCTAATTTTTCTATCTTCCTTCACTATTATGCCATTTATATAGGATTTACACGTTCAAAACCACCAAGTAGTCGATAGCACAGTCGGTAGCGGCAGCGATTGTTAGGAAGTTAGGTAGGCAGGTCGTAGGTTCAAATCTCGGTGTAGGCAGGACAAAATTTTCTTCGACAGAAACCGTTTTCACCTATACACTACCACTGACACTTCCGTAAAGAGTCATCCTCGACGCGCAAAATATTTTTATTTTTCATTCCGCAAATATATTTATTAGCATTGACTAACGCGAAAAACAATAACGCAGCGATTGAAAATGCTCCGCGTTATGATAGCAAACAAAGCGTTGATGACAGCAAATGCTATTTGTTCGGTTAGCAAATCAAACGTAGCAAAATTCATTTGTGACCGCAACAAAAGGATATGTTGTCACTATTTTAACAGACATATTTTGCTGCAGCAGCATAGGGCCTGCTGTAGTAACACGAGTTTTTCTCTCCGTGCGCTCTTACTCGCCGAGAGCCGCGCGCGGTTTTCCATCAATCAGCGCGTCCGTGGGCTGACAGGGCAATCGAAATCGCGGGAGCATCGGGCGCCGTTTAGTCCGCGCGTTCTCCGCTTCTGATGGCGGACGCGCTCAGTGCGCGCACAGAGACCGCGAGCGCTCCGAGGGTCGACGTCACTTCCCGGATAATCACTGTGCCCCGGGGACAATCGAATAATTTCCCAGCTCTGTATAACGCGCGAAGCAGCAGCGGCAGCGGCTACGGCGGCAGCTATCAACGAATGCCGCTGGCTTGTCCCGGTTGCCCGGCGAGTTCAGCCGGCGGCGGCGGCGGCTCCGCTCTCTGATAAGCTGCGCCCGCGTTCGCCGAGTCGAACCGCAGGAAGCCAACGATGCAGTCAGTCGGCTCGCGCGCTCGCGCCACTCATTCATTTGCACATTAATTAAAAACAAATTTAGATCGCTGGCGTGGGCCGGCCACTCTGGACGCGAACCTCGCCCACTGTCTCGCAAACATACACAAATATAGCTGGGCGCATATATATACATTTTTTTAATCATTTTATATATATATCTACAGAGATGCATGTACTTTTTCATGAAATATATGCATATAAAAGCGACGTACAAGGCGTTTTATGCCAACTCCACTAACTTTTTACTTTTGAACTTTCATCTACAAATTGGCACGAAACGCTCCGTATATGACACGCGGATACTACATATAATATCTGTATGCACGATATTATATGCAATGTACGTGGGAGTAGATTACATGTTGAAGTGAGCGAACCCGACTGCCTCTCGCGAACGACGCGCGCCGCGGCAAAACCGAATACGATCGCTGGGCTGCCAACCATGCTTTTAACGTGAATCTATTCGCTTTCCATACCCGCCTACGCGCGCCTACAGCCCGGGCGCACCCGCGGCTGCCTCCCTGCGGAATTACCTACTCAATAAAGTATTCGGGAAACTGAAGCGGAAAGCTGTTTGAACGAGATATATGCGGTATTGAACCATCGACGTTTTCCCTCTCTCTCTCTCTCCCTCTCTCGCTTTTTTTTTTGTTCGAGGGAAATAGTCATATCTCGTTGGGTCTGTAGTAATTCATAAAATATTTAAGGTTATCGATTTCCTAGCTATTTTTCTCGATTATTTGAGGAACGCGCCGGGTATAGCTCGCGAGAGATCGTCGAGAGCTTCGCGCACGGAGAGACGCGAAGCTATGAGCAGAGGTAGAGTCGAGTAGCTTGCGAATCTCAGCGTGAGGCGTAGGAAAATGTGTAATCTACACTGCGTCACGAACAGGCGACTCTCTTCGGCATCAGAGTTATTTCCCGAGTATTATAAAAAATTATAATCCATTCCTTTAATATTTTTCTTTTTTTTATACATAATTTAGATAATTATTTTGCACACACGGACGGCTGTGCGCCACCTGCACCGGACTCGGTGCATCCAGCGATGCGGGTATCACGAACGCACGAGATAGAGATGCAGCCCTGCACACGGTGCTCTGCATTATTCGCGTGGAAGTGAAAGAAACGCGAAAGCCGCGTTTTTTGTCCCTCGGAGAACTGCGGACGAGGAAGTGGAGGAGGAAGATAAAGAGCTATGAAAGAGCGAGAGGCAGCAGGCAGAGGAGGAGTCCGCGTTCGCGAGCTGCTAGTGGACACTGGGTACATACCTGCGATGCTTTATGCAACAGGACTTATAGCCTCGAGTTGACAGTTATAACGCTCGAACGCGAACTCGACGACGGGTTCAACTTAAAATAGCCGGCGGTGGAGGAGGTGGGGGAGGTTCTCCCCTCTCGTTTTCCAGCTAACCGTACAAGATAAAACAGTCGGACAGGCGGAAAACTTTCCGACGTCGTCGATCGGTGGTCGCGAATTAAAGCGCGTCACAAATTTTTCGCATCGACCAGGGTCCGTGTGGAAATATGTATAAATCAGCTCGACGCATTATCGAGTGTGCCTATACTTTGTGCGAACTGCGGAGAGGGGGAAGGAAACGGAAAGAGAGAGAGAGGGAAATCAACGACATGAAATATTGTACCGCATCGTAAGAGAAATAAAGTGTCTCTTACTATCAGGCTGAATACATCCATAGAGGACAGTATTAGGCTGCTATATCCATACGTCGTCGCGCCCGAGATGAAAGGAAGCGTAGCGCGAAGACTCCGCTGTGGTTGTCTGGTGATCACGTCGCTGAAATACGGTGTCACAGTAGCGCGCTTTGCCGTGAAGTGGAAAAATAAAATATATGTGTCCATATATATATATGTATAATATGATGCACGTCACTCTGTTAGGAAAGTGCTATTAATAAAGGTGGTGCTTTGGCTAGAGGTTTTGTTTGGATCTAAAATGACGAAAAGGACGTATACGGAGCCTTGTGAAAATCCTCCGCGACCTCAGCCACGACAGTCAAACGCCCGTTTCTCCGTCTTTGTCGTGAGCTTTTGATCGTTCAGCGTCGCATCGTCGACTAATTATCTTACGCTCGGAAAATCATGGACGTTTATCGCGTGTCCGACGACGGACACGCGAGTTACACTCGAGTTCGCGTCGACTCGTTGGGATTTTACGATGAAAAAAAAAAAAAAAATGTAAAATTAAAAAATAAGGAAGTTTGGGAGGTTGATTGCAGAATTATTGAAATGACGGCGAAATCACTGGAAACGCGCCAAAACAACATTGTCGAAAATCACATTAACGAAGCGAGATAAGCCCTCAGTTATTATAGAAGCGAGTACAAATGTTCGATTTAATGCGGCGGACGAATTTTATGCCGGATCGATCTGGTATTCGATTCGCTCGACGTTATATGCTGATTGCGATATCGGTGGACTACGCCATCAATATTCAGATTCCGGCAGAGAGACGGATAGATAGATATTTCGAGATTGAATGAGATGGGGCACCGAGCAATTTAATTGAGTCTTTAACGCCGGCACCGGCAACCTCGTCACGGCGCGCGCACGGCGGATCTATTATCCCAATTATCGCGTACGGTTTATATTCGCAAGTACCCATAGTGGATGGACCCGAGTCGATCGGCGGAACGAGAGGAGAGTCGCTCGCGCGACGCGAGAGCCTCGTGTCGCGTGGAACTCGCGCGCCAAACACGCATACACGTCGCGCCGGAGTGACAGTTCGATTCCGCGTCAACCTATTTTGACTTTCGTTTTTCTACTTTTTATTTCTTCGTTTTTTTTTTCACCCCCGACCATTCCAGCTTAATTAGAACGGAGGCTTTTGGAACATCGACCTTTGCTGGCAAATGGATTTTCGACGAAGAGGGTGAGATTAGATTAACAAAATAAAAAGAAATACTAATAATAAAATAAAATAAAATAAAACGTTCCCTTCGTACCTACTTGTGACACCTCAGCAAATAAGACACGAAGTACTCCGAGATTAATCCGGATTACGAGCGAGGCTAAATTTGAAGCAATTTCGGTGCAAACAGCTCGACAGATGTGAGAAGTTGCGACCCATCACCCCACAGCACCAGTCTCTACCCCCGTCGGACAATTTTTTATCTGCCGTAAAAACGCGAGCTACAGGGGAAGCAAATTAAAGAAATTTCGCCGGGTTCTCGCCGTCTTCGGGGTGGGGGGTCGAACAAAGGTATTGGAAATATTCGTCATCTCGACTCCTACGACCGTTGGCAATAATGTAATAATGATGATAATAACACAATCCCATTTAATCGATGATCGCTATTAACGAGATCCATTGAGCAAAGTGAACCCTCGAGGCTTCCATCGTCTGGCTTTGTGACTTTGAGGGATAAGTATTCCCGCATCTCGTTCCCTTGGCATGCAGCACCGGCAGCCACCATCACCACCGGCAGCAGCAACGACTCCGGCTGCGTCTCCTCGTCTCTCATCTCTCGTCTCGCCTCCCTCGTCACTGAGAATCGTGGATTTCCGATAGAAGCTCAGGAAGTTGAGGCTCCGTTACTGACGAGGTTAAAGGGAAAAGGACCCGGACGCGGGGGGATGTGATTCTCCCCGTTCGTTTCGAAATCGCTCGCTCGGTTGCCCTTCGAATCACGTCTATAACCCAAAGAGGAGCGAGCGAAAAAGAACGAACCGAGCTGACTCGGCGCGTTCCTCCTCTGATTCGACGTTCGCGAGACGCGTACCCGGGACTTTCTTCCTCTTCTTCTTCTTCTTCTTCTTCGTGTTTCTCGTCCTCCTCTTCCTCCTGTACTTCCCCTACTTCTTCTTCTTCATCTTCTTCATCGTTTTCATCCTGCCTTGATCTGTAGGTACGTGTGTATGTATGTATAGATATCGCCGCCCTTTCTTCCTCCCGAGCTCTGCGCAGTCCTCCCGCAATCTATATATATATGAAGCTTACCTACACACCGCGAGTCTCCTCTACCTATACAGACACCTATACACCGCTCACCTATACACACAGGGCGAGTCACCTCCACCCACGGTCACACATCTCCGTCGGCCTCTCATCGTTCAACCCTCCCGGCTGTCCTTTTCTTCTTCAACTACATATCCCACGGGATACGCGTAATCCTCTCGATCATTTCGCGACGATATAAAAAGAGTACTTATGTCGGTTCAATTACGGTGACCGAGCGGTAAGCCATTCCTCTCTCCCCGCGCGCTCCCCGCGAGGACAAATTTCGTCCTCGATTTCGCCTCTTCCGGCTACTCTATTTCTCGTTACCTTCTTCCACCTCCCCCCCCCCCCCCGCATCCCGCCCAACTCTGTTATTTTCTCTCCTTATTTTTGCCTCACCTTTTGCCTCGTGCTACCCCCGCGCCTTCAACCCCCCGAACGCTCTCGTTTCCACTTGATTATTTATCCGCTTAATCATTTTTCTCTCGCTGTTATCGATGTCGGGTTACGAGGGACGAAAAAAACGAAAAAAAAAAAAATTACTCGTTCGCAACTCGTTACAAAGTAAATTGGCCCGAGGGGAAAATTGGCCCATCAGCCCTTAACGAGGCACAACACCCGAAACCATAGTGGAATTGGATTACAGAAGCGCGAGAGTGGGGGCAGAGGGGAGGGGGATATATTCTTGCGCGACTGACAAAGGTCTGTATCTGGCGAGGGTGCCCCCCCCCCCCCCCCGGAGTCTCGGTTAAATATGAATTACTATTGTTATTGTCGCTCAAACGGTTTTAATGAAATTGCGTTATAGGCCGCGCGCTTTTTGCGCGTAATTAAAAATCTTGGCGCGGGCCCGGCGAGAGGGAGAAAGGGGCCGGCGCGGCTGCGGGCCAGACTGTGGTCAGCGCCACAGCGGGCGTCGTAGTCGGCGTCGGCGTCGTCGTCGTCGTCGTCGTCGTCGTAGTCGTCGTCGTAGTCGTCGTCGTAGTCGTCGTCATATGGCGAAGGTGTTGGACCGGGTGCTCTCACCCGTCTACGTGAAGTAATATTTTGTTCGAAGGTCGCTCGAGCGTATACCTCCACATACGTGTTTATGTATATCCATATATCTGTGTACGCAAGATATATACACCTATATTATTATATGTATATATACTATATGTATCTTATGTGCGCGCCAACACTCGTTCACGGTTTCTCCTCGCCTATATGTACAACGTACATCTATATAGAGTTTCCTCAGTCCGTATACCAGCCGCCGACTATGTACACGTAGACGAGTCACTTTTCTCTCGGTCCCCGTCGTTTGTTTTTCGCGCCGGAAATTAAAACTCCTTTTTACGCTCGCGTAGCTGCGGTCGCAGCACCGAGAGAAGCTATAATACGGCGCCTGGCGTCTCTGTGCCCCGACGGGCGACACTCTAAAACAAAAACTCTTCGTTGTATTTTTTTGTTATTTTTTTTTTTTTTTTTTTTTCGTTGTTGCTTTTTAACCTTTTTTTTTACTCCGTTTGTTCCAACGCTGCTGCGCAGTTCTCTCGCTCAACGTCTCCGCTTCCTTAAACGCAGTTAATACGTTTCAAGCTGGTGGCCGATAAAAAATATATATGACACAGTTTTTATTTTTCGTTTTCAGTTCTTTAGCATTTTTTTTCTATTGAAAAGACGTTTTCCACGACGTCTATAGTGTGGAGAAAAATCCGAGAGTCGCGCGAGTCGACTGTGTGGAAACAATGATTGATTTCGGGGCTCGAGAGCCGCGCGGGAAAATTTCAATCGATAATCTCTCCGTGCGCTGCTATTACGCGAGCGCGAAGAGCGCGCCATCTGCGAGCTCACCAATTTCCTCCGCATTTGAAAGCTATTTCCACCGCAGAAATGGGCGAATTCGCGGCGGCAGCGGCGTTAGTGGCCACTATAGGCAGTCGGGCGGGGGATGAGGGGCGGGGGGAGGAGGTATCGGGGGAGGTGTGGGTAGGTACTTCGGGTGGGTTAGCATCCATCCTTCGATCATCGTATGCGTTCGTATCGCTGACGATATAGGTAGGGGTTGAAATTCTCAGGTGCTAATCCCACGTCGGATATGCAACGAGGGCCGATGCAGCCCTCTGTCAGCTCAGGAAACTAATGGCCGATAGCCTTCCGCACCGGTGGTGGATTCGAATCCGGTTGCGCGCGGCTTCCACAACCGCGGGAGCCGCCGCCGCCGACGCCGCTGCCATAACGTTGAATCCGTCGGACGGAACGAGAGAGTTTCGGCTGCGGGAGCTCTCAAAGTGATCGTAAACCATCGACGCGGCCCGAGCGCGCGAGTTGCGCTCTCTGGTGCCTTGAACCTTCACCCGCGGTAGGTCGCCTTGCGTCGTCTTCTTCCCTTCCGGCTCTCCCGCCGCGTATCCGCCATTTCCCCCGTTCATTTCTGATTCAATCAAACCGCAACGCACCAAACGGTCGGTCCGTTCGCGTTTTTTTTTTCTTTTTTTTACGTTGACAATTATTTTTTCAGCGCGCTGAATAAAAAACGGCAATGGGAGATTCGCGGTTCAGCCAAAATCCCGCGGTACGCGCGGGAGAGCAAATACGCGAGTGAATAATATTTATGAATAAACCGGATGACCGACAACGAAAAAAGCAAACGTTTCGTTAGTTCGCGCGCGAACGTTTATATATTCGCGGGGGACGCGCGTACCGCCGAGCTTGATTGGACTTACTTTCGTTGAACTGAACGCGTGTACTTTCGCTGAGCAAAACTTTTTGTTTGTCCTTTATCACTGTCTCTTGTTTCCCTGCCCGATCCGCGAGCTCGTGACCCGCGGCCACGTTGTGACGTATCGACGTAGTAGCTTGGCGAGAATTAAATTAAATTAGCGTGCGAATAATATTTATGAATAAACCAGATGACTGACAACGAAAAAAGCAAACGTTTCGTTAGCCCGCGCGAACGTTTATTCGCCGGGCTTGATTGAACGGATCGAAGTTTGTTCTCGGCGAGCGAGACGCAACTTTAAGGCGCGACAACGCGTTGCTCGACAGAGTTCACGCGCCTCGACGACGGTCGCGAGTCCGAAGAGTCTGTAATCCGAAGAAAAGAAAAAAAAACTCTCGCATTCGTTGCATAATACCGAGCGTACTTTCGTTGAACAAACTTTTTGTTTCTCTTTTATTTCCGTCTCTTGTTTCCCTCTGCCCGATCCACGAGCCCGTGACCCGGCCGCTTCGTCGTGCCGGAGCGACGACGGCGGCGGCGGCGGCGGCGGCGTGGTAGCTCGGCTAGAATTAAGGTATAATTACATTATAATACGGTTACCTAGGCCGTGCCGGATCGGGAGAACGATAGGCGAGAGGAGAAAGGGGACGACGGGAGATTGCGCTTGGCTGCGATGGTCGTGGGTCGTCGTCGTCGTCGTCGGTCGTGGGTCGTCGTCGTTGTTCGAGACTCTCGTCTGCAGGCAACGAGAAGCGAGATAGAATAAACGACGACGCTTGGAAATTCAAACCGTTGGTTCATTACCCGGCCGATGCAAAACGAGCAATAGCGGGCGGTGACGGTGGTGCCGGTGGCGGTGCCGGTGGTGTTGGCGACGGTGGCAGCGGCGGCAGTCGTGGTGCTGGTGACGGTGGTGGTGGTGGTGGTGCCCCGACGTCGTCGCCGACGGCAACGCGGGGTGAAACGGCACGAGCCGCGCCAGCAGTGAGGGCGAACGGTGCCCGAGGAAAATCCGGCTTGGTAAGCCGGAACGTCTTCCAACTTTGGACGCGCTGCACACAGAGACCGTCGCGCGATACAGAAGACGACGACCACCCCGCCCGGGTCGAAGGGATTATCAAATGATAATTACTTTTGCGGCTCAATCAAACTCGCGTCGAACTGGATTTCCACGCCCCGACTCCCCTCCTCGGCCGGAGCTATTTACGCCAATCGCTGTTGCGATTTGTCGCAACCGCAATTTCGTCTGTTTTCGCGACGACGCAATTTTCCATCCGAACCACGCGCAACTTGCTATCTTTTTTTTTTCTTTTTTTCGTTGGATGCAGCAACAAAGCTGGAGGAACGAGTGAAGCCCGACGGATGAGACCCTTCGGGTAGTCCCGCCCGATGGGAAGCGGAGAAAAGCGAGCGGGAGAGAGAGACGGTGAATGCCGTCTGGAAAGCTAACAGCGTCAAGTGTACCAACATATATTGTAAAACAGGAGGCAGTCGATAAGCCGATGGGTGCACGTGTCCTTTCTGTACACACGTACAGCCATAGCCGATCCTGGGTTGGAGAGTATACAAAGTTGTAGATGGTTCGGCAGGAGGGGGCGCGAGAGTGAGAGAGGAGTGGCGGAGGGGGAGGGGGGGGGGGATGGTTTGCTCGGCGCTCCGAGCGTCCAGGCGGGCTTCGTCGCTTCATGATGTATAAAACGCTGACAGGCACCCCCGGGCCATTCGCTCTGCCACGTATCCGCCGGAGCGCTCGAGAAATACATGTGTACACGTGGAGCCAGCAGAGCGCCGTCCCGTTCTCTGTGCCTCTTGGTCACTCATTCTATGCTTTACTAGCCTTCCTCTGTCTCCCTGCGTCCAACGGTGGACGCGGCGCCGCAGAACCGACCGACCGACCGGGGCCCCGGCCTGGCCTGGTCTCTGCGTACAGGCCAAACGTAGATCAAAGAGGCCATTCATCGCGTCTGCTCCCTCTGTACACGTATACGGTGTACGTGGCTCTCGGCTGTAAGCCACCATGGCAACCGGGGCCCACCAGCAGCCGCCACCCCTTCTTGTATCAACATTATTACTTCATCCCGCGACGTGTTCTTGTAGTACCAACATCTCTCTCCCTCCCGTCCCTGTCTTTCCGGGGCTTTTTGCCCGTATTGCCGGTTACACATGTCGCGCTCGTCGTTGTTTTCGCGCACACGACCGCCGCGGAGCCGAGCGCATCGGTTCCCATTGTCCAATTAACCCGCGGAGACGAACGCGGTGCCAGGTTTCACCGATAATTAGTTGCGGATTCAAAGTGTGCGTTTTTTTTTGTTCATAAATAATTACAGACCCATATACAATTTTTCTGGGTCGGATGTTGCGAAATACACCGCACACGACGGGCAAGTTGTTAATAATAATTGGACGCGCACTAATGCAGGGAAAAACAATTTGACCGCCGGAGAGCTGGCAACAAAGCCTGTCCAGCAATTCCCATCCCCACCCTACACCTCCCTTCCCCAGCTGACGTTTTTTCATCCGACCCTTTTGCCTGTCAATCAAAGCACCAGCAGCGGTGTCAGCCACGGTACATCTCCAATTAAAAGTCATTTAAGTCGAATTCCCCGTCACTCCTGAATCCCTGTGGCCGCGCGGACCGAACCGCATAGCCCATTCGTAACAGCCTGTTTCGTGGATCACGCCCAATCCTCTCGGCGATTCACACTTTATCGTGACGTATACGTTTTGGTGTATCGGTATTGGTGACACGTGGAGCGGAGGTGGATGCCGGACCGTTTCTTGGTGCCGAGCGCGCGGAGAACGCCCGTATGGGATACGTACGCGGATACACGTGATCGGGACAAGACCGTCGGGGTTTACTCTTCTCGTGTCCCCGCGGGAGCGGACCAGTGTATCATCGACCGACCGGACTCCTGCTGGTTCTATCAAAGCACCGAATTAATCAAGCGAAGGACCAAGTGACGCAATAACTCGTGTACGCGATGATGATGATGATGACGACGATGACTGTGATGTTGATGATAGCGATGATGATGATGATGATGAGACATCGTACGATAACGACGGAAACCTCTCTGTCCATGTTGCACATGGCTCGACACAGCTGCTGCTGCTGCTGCTGCTGCTATTGCTGTTGCTGTTGCTGTTGCTGTTGCTGCTGATGTTGGATTTCGATAGACCAAAGAGATGTTTCCTATTGGCAGCGGCGGCCCGGCCCAGCCCGGCCAAGCCAAGCCCAGCGCCGGGGCGCATCACCTACATGTGCACAACGATACCGCCTCTGGTTCACTATGGAAGCTGGCAGAACGCTTCGATGGATCTCTATTCCTGTATGCTCGGCGCAATCGATTCTCCATATGAGCGCTTCGGCAGAAGAGCATGAATGAGCCGGTATTCAAAAGCCTACTGATCATCGGTAATGGCCAACAGCACGAACGTATCGCGTTTCGATGCCGGGGAACTCCTATCCCCGGTCATAAACGAGAGTGCAGGACACTCGGACTAATTATTCCGGAGTGCCGGAGGAATTCCATGACGGCGAATGAGAACGCGATCGAATTGCGACAACGCGCGTTCGCGCGGAACTTCTGTTTTCACAATTAACTCCGGTGAGAAGGTGTAATCTGCGGAAATGGATGAAGCTCAAACCCTCCCCCTCTCCTCCTCGGGTGCTTATGCCAGGTTACCGATGTATGTAACCTTTGATTTCCAACCAGCGAGCGAGTTTGGCGACGGTGGATAATATCGCCAGTGGCTTTGTTGTATGTTTAGTGGACTAGGATATGGCCACGAGTCGGTGTAATGAAAACCAGCAGTGTCGTAATATCCAGCGGTGGAACCTCGGACACTTTGAATCTTCGATAATTTTAACCGTGACGGATCGCACGACGGAAATTGGCTGCGACGAATGTGTGCGCCGGGCACTCGTCGCGCGGACAGAGGCAACGACGCGACTCTGTACGAGAGTGCCCGAGGGTCAGAGTGCGGAGAGGACGAAGCAGGTAGAAATGGATGGTTACCATAAAGGTATATACCGGGCGGTTAGGTGTTAGAATCGCTGGCGTTCAAACCTTCGCTCGTGGATAGTCGACTCAACAGAGTTCTGTGTATCCAAACCTGGTTATAATTATTAGCCGAGTATCTATGTCCTCGACCCTGAAACCGCTTGTATCAAGGTTTGACCCTCGCGATCAAACCTTCTCGAGTCGTACCCTCGTTCGAGTCAAGCGGAGGGTCTTGACGAATGAGCTGCGACGTGATGGCTGAGAATGTATATCCAACTCTGGTTATAATTATTAGCTGAGTGTCTACGAGATATGTCCGTGACGCTGAACCGCTTGTATCAAGGTCCGACCCTCGCGATCAAATCTTCCGCAGGGGGCTGAGAATTTCAAGTCCGTCGTGATTTTTGCCATTCTCGCGCCGGTCGCCCGGTCGTCGTCGCCAACTATGTCCGTTATTATCTTCGGCGTGTACAACGCTAACCGCATCGAGAGCCAGCCCGAGGGGTCGCGTTGCAGCGGGCATTAGCGCCGGGGCCGATGTAGCTCCTGGGACGGCTCCCAATCAAGCGTGAAGCATCGATAGTCCGGGCAATAGTCGGCCGAAGCACCCGAGCAACGAGCCAGCGGCCAGTGTTCGACTGGTGGGTAGTGGGACGGAGGGGGACGCGGCGCGGGAGGATCGGGCAGGAGGGTTCGACGGGGTGGGGAGGAGGGGGGGACGAAACTAAACTCAGATCACGACTAACGCCGGCGTACGACATAGCACGCCGGGAGTACAACGCCCCGCTTTGTAATGAAGCCCACACACATTGTGTTGCCCCGGCCATCAGGCCTGACCCGTTTGGTCCCGTACAAATCCTTCCTCGCTACAGCCAAGACTATGTGTCCCCTGACCACTTGGTGTCGCTCCCTAACCGTCGTGTCCTCTGCCATCGGAGTTGCACGTCGTATGACGCGCCGCGAGCATCCCTCCCCTCCCCCTCGTCCCCAGCAGCTCCCCAGGAATTCGTGTTTCGATCAATATTATACCCCGGCAAAGTGGTCGTTGCGTATAATTTTCGACGCAATCAACGCGACCACCGCGCGATTCAATCATCGCGCGAATATCATTCCCGCGTCGACGTTTTGACGAAGAAACGCGCGACGTTCGATCGAACGAAAAATGCATCAATGCTCCCTTGGTTTTGTGTCTGTGTCGATTCGACGCGGAAAATAAATCAGCATTTTCCGTCGATCGAACCGGATGAACAAATGAAATGCCGACCGGTAAAATTAGCGGCGTTCGAGCTGGTCCGATGGGAAACGAGGTCCAGAGATGGATTATGTTGCATGGGCGAAGCAGCGCAGCCATTATTGTCGATGTACACACCGACGCCGCTCTGCTCGCGTTGTCGGACGTCGGAAGGAGCAGCAGCTCGAGTTCATTGCGGCGTCACGCTCGAGGAGATCGGCCGAGCCGTTCTCCCACGCGAACGATCGTGTTCCACCTGATCCATGGGAAGGAATCGCGCCGAGCCGAGATGTATTTCTTCCTCGTCCGGCTTGTCCACTTTTCCGTCCTGTCCTCCCTGTCGCTCTTTATCTCTCTCAGTCTCTCTCTGTCTCACTCGGTCGCGCGCGCACGTGCCACACTCGACCGCCCGCGGGATCAGAAATTACCACCCGCTTCATGATCCCCGATCGAGAATAGAGCGAAGCGACGTGTGCGAGACCAAGAGTGAAAGATGCGAACGATCGGAGCGAGCGACCAACTCAACCGAGCGTGACCCTTAACGCGGTGTAGTCGTCCGTGACCCTCTCCCTCTCCTCCCGGCAATCGATGCATACGATGCAACGCGGCAGCAGCAGCAGCAGCAGCAACAGCAGCAACAGCAGCAGCAGCACCAGCAGCAGTGGCACCAGGAACTGCAGTGCAAATCAGCATCAGAACTGGGCAAGAATACACCAATCATAGAGGACACAGGCGAATATGTGCGGGATTCGGCGGGGTACGTAGTTTAGTCCAAAATTGTTTGGCTCTATATCTGCCTCGTTTTAGCACATGCGACGCGCGGCGGGGATGACTGTTCGGTCTGTCCCCTTCGTATGCGCGCGGCCGCCAAATCGATTTTGTCCCGGTTGCGTGTGTGCCGCGCCGTAACGACGCGAAACGAAGCGTGAGTGTGTAGCGAGCGAGCAAGCGGTGCGTTCAGCCGTTCATTGTCACTCGGTGCGCGCGCTTCGCCCTGATTCGTCAGTGATTGCGGCGGTATATAGGCGGTCCAACGGCGGTCAGAAATTGATGCACGGTCTTGTGTCAACTTGACACCGGAAAACGCCCGGGGAATTAATTGCAATCCCCGCGTCTCGCGCGCGTCGCCTCCGGGTTTTCTTTGCCAGGCGGCATGATAAAAAGCAATCGAAAAAACGTGGAGAAACAAAGTAGAGTCCGTTGGATCATTGATGCAGATATTTTTCTCTAGCGTCATATGAAATCCGATCGCACGAGCGACCAATCGTTGGCACACGATGCACTTCGCCCTGATTCGTCAATGATTGCGGCGGTATATAGGTGGTCGAACGGCGGTCAGAAATTGATGCATGGTCTTGTGTCAACTTGACACCGGAAAATGCCCGGGGAATTAATGGCAAACCTCACGGCTAGCGCGCGTCGCCTCCGGGTTTTCTTTGCGAGGCGGCATGATAAAAGGAAATAGAAAAAACATGGAGAAACAAAGTAGAGTCCGTTGGATCATTGATGCAGGTATTTTTCTCCGGCGTCAGATGAAATCCGATCGCACGAGCGGGTCCGATCATGTATTCATTAGAATGTTGATAAGGTGAACGAACCGCGCGCCGGCAAATCACGGATCATTATCGAATATATATTTATAAGATGCTCGGATACGTTCCTTCCGTTGATTATACCGTATCGCGCGGTCGGGCGATCCGAAGCCTCCGGCGTAATGTGTAAAACGTTTTACATTTTAATATCGATTGTATGGAAATTTTTGCGCTCGTATTCGCCTGTTTAACGTTTCGTCGAAGATAACGCGCTTCGACGAAATCGAGCTGCTCTTCGCGTAGGGTTTTTTTGGGACAGAACTCGCGTCTTGTGTTCGGACGGATTTTTTTTTTTTTTTTTTTTTCAAAAGACACCCGCGCAGGCTCTGCCGGGCGATGAAATTGATTTCCCAGGCTCTGTCCTTGCGCTTCGCAGGGGGGCGCCAATTTAACTATCGGTTCCTACGTGACCCGTCCCTCTCCCCTTCCGCCGGTAACTTATGCCTCAACTTCTTGCTCGGCCGGAGACGCGACGCGCGGGAGAACGTTTGAACTGGGCGCGAGGCGAGAGGGGCCTGAGCCAGGCAGCGCGCTAGCCAGACCCGAGAGATTGCACCATTACTCGACCCGGGACAATCAGTGCGAGACAAACGTGAGGAATACTGATGGGAACCGAGTGTACCATTCGATAGTCGAAAGCAAAAAAAAAAAACAAGAAAGAAAAAGAGACGAGAAAAAAAAGGCGAAAGAAGGAACAAAAAAGACGAAGATGCGAACAGTGCCGAAGAGAGGATGAAGAAAGTTTCTCGGCTGTTGCAAATTAGCATCCGTGGAGGAACAGGGGGTGGGGAAAAAAAATCGTATGAATGAGAAGTGTTCGACGAAGTAACTTTCAATTGGTTTATACCGAAAGCCAATTGAAGCTGTCGCGCGCTCGTCTCGTCCGGTTTGTTCACCGAGAAAAAAGGGAAGCTAATTCGGAGAGCGCGCCGAGAGGAAAACTATTCGCCGAAGAAAGAACCGAGACGCCGAGACGACGGAGAGTACTGTTAATTGGATCCTCGCGGATCCTCGCGGCAAATATCACCGGACGCGCGACTCGTTGAGCAGACGCTGAAGAGCCGAACTCGTCGAGAAGCATCAGTGCACCGGGATACACCGGATTATTCGTATCTCACGCAAATGGTGATCTGTTTGCTCTTATGCAAACTCTTTGGATGTTTGCACGATTGATGTATTGCAAATTTCAAATGAGTAAGTATTTATTGTTTGTCACCCGAGCCCCGTTTTCTCAGTGTATCACCGGAAGCGTCTTTTCGAGATGCCGAAAAGAAATATCGGCAAACGGGATTCACCGGATTATTCGTACCACACGCAAACGGATCATCGTTTGCTCTTATGCACGATTGATATATTTATGACGAATCGCGTGGTGTGCACGGCGAAGGACACAGCGAAATTGAAATTCCGTTTGTTCTTGCTCGAGGCGGTTGTCACAGCGTTTTTTTTCTTTCTCAGTCCGCGCGTTCTCGCGAATGTTATATTTATCGAACGCGAAGCGGAATAGGTCACGGCAACGCGATCACAAGTCCCTCTGTGCATATTCCGCCGCGGGGAAACACCGCGCGACGGCGTATATAAGCGAAGCGCGCAGGAGGTTTAGTGCCTGAGCTGCGAGCACCAAAAGGGAACCTCGGGCAAGACCGAAAAAAGCCGAAGAGCCCAAGAAATCCCAGTGGTCTCGGTTGCCGCGAGTTTATCAAAAGACGACTCTCTAATTTATTAACGGAGTTTTGATCCCGTGCAGCGGACCCAAACGCCTCTCGGTAAAAGCGCCGTTTTTACATCTCCAATTAACACTCTTTTGTTCCAGCGCCAGCAGCTCGAGCGATCCCTTTTTCCACTTGCGAAGGGCGCGGGAAATAAAGGGAATTTCGCGCGCGCGCACCCACGGCCAAGAAAATTGGAGACTGACGAACTTTGACGACGGAAAATAACGAAGGGGTTGAGTCAAGATTGTTTTTTCTGCCCTTCAGCGACGCTCGCGAAAAATCGTTCGACGCGTTGACACTGGCCTAATACCTCCAACTTCGAAGCTCGACTGAATGAATGCACGAAGAAAACGAGGGTTTTAGAGTGTAGCGATTAGAGTCAGAATTTAGTTTATAACCTGTTTGGATTTTTTCGCAATTATTACAATGTCTCATAGTGAAATCTATTATATTTACAGAGAAAAATTCCTCGCGTACGCTTACTTTGATTCGTCGTTTCTCGTTATTTCGTCAAAACCTCCAACTCGAATTTCTATCAGACCGGAAAAATACTGCGAACCACCGAAAACCAGAAAGCGGACAAGCGGCGAAGCATAAATTCTCAGTGCCAGCTGCGCCGAATGTGTCTCGCGCGACTGAACGGAACTCGCGGCGAAATATCGGAAACTGCCGACGCCGCGCGCCGAAGCTGCAACGGAAAACCGGGTTCGCTTTCCACGCGTCTTGCGAAACTAGCGCCGGGCGCACTCGACCACAGGTGACGGTAAACATACAGCGTACCCGGTGCGCACCATCGTACGGTACGTCCGTAAGTACGCGGTACGTGCGAAATGAAGCCGGGGCCGTAAACGGTGACTTTGACGGATTCAGGGGCGGCGTGGCTCGTAATAAGCGTTATCGACTAGCCGGCGATAAGGAGGCGAGTCCGAGTGCGTTGCTGGTAGACATTAGCCGAAGAGCAGAGGCTACACCCCCCGCGTGGCTGGTACGTGCATCGCGGTAACGGGGATGGTTAACAAATGGCCCGCGCCGGCCGCACTGATAGCGCTCCCGCATTCTGCGTCAGCGCGGGCCGAGCCTCTTTAGTTTTTTACGCGATGCGATATTGGAAATCGATTTCTGATTCCTGCTTTATTAGTGGGACCCGTTTACATATATATCTTACTTATGCGATATACTATTCGATTCTCCATCGATTTCGACGTACGTCGAAACCGTATGTCTGCGATGTCATTGGGCTATACTAATTTCTGCTCGATTAGTGGGTTCCGTGTATAAATCTTATTCGAGCGGTACTATACGATCCTCCATCGACCTCGACGTACGTCGAAGCCGCATGTCCGCGTCGTCATCTGTCTACTAATTCCTGCTTTCATCAATAGGACCCAGTTATACATCTTGAACCCTAGTTTATCGGCGAAACAGCGCCAAGATTTCTCGTCCTCACTGCGGATATATTTTCGGCTACAAAAAGCTCAATATTGAGGAGGGAACGGGAGTCGCCGGAGTATAAAGAGAACCGCGCGTCGGACGGTTGAAGCAATTTCACTCACGAGGCCAACGGGCAACCCCTCGAGCCCTTGGCCCCTCTCCCCCACCTCTCGCCACTCCCGTCGATGCCTCGCGCCCTGCCCTTCGTCGTCGTGCGCGGCGCCCAGCACGACCGAGAAGGCCGGGGGCTGAGAAAGAGAGGAGACTTGCGCGGCCCCCGCGCTCTAAGAGGAATCTAATTCCAAATCAATTTCTGTCGGCCGATGAATATTACAACGAGCCGATGAAATAAATAAGGGATCGAGACGTCGACGCGAGCGCGCTCGCCAGGCTCGGGTGGACGACGCGTATTCGCAGCGACTCCGCAGTCGAACCCTCCGGGCGCAGCAGCTTCACTCGGGTTTCTCGTTAGGCCGCACCTCCTGGAATCCAAGTGTAGAATATTCTGGGAGAATATTCTGTATATAATGCAGAGTCGAACTTATTATCAGTTAACCTCAACGAATTTTACCCCTGTCACTTTAATGCACCTCCCCTCCTACCGCCACAACGTAAAGTACAATCGCTTTTAAGTAATAAGATTCCCAGTCGCTTGTCATTCGATTCTCCCTCCTTCACGTTTCCGCACATCTGCGGCTAATCATTTCTATTCGGAAAATTCTATCGTCTTTTCCGCTGTCCCACGTGGCGCACCTCGTATTCTCTTTCTATTCCGTACAGCTGATCCCTATATACGACAGACTTTCCTGCCAAGCTCGTTTTCACGCGCGTACATCCACTTTGACAGGTTTTTCCCACCCTGATGGACTCCGCACGCCCTCGTCGTGCTTTTCCCTAATCATTCCAACTTTCCTTCTCTCGTCTCTAAGGGTTGCCATTCTCTCGTCCTCACGCGTGTCTTTCCTCCTTTTTTTTAGACGCCTCGCCCGTCATCCTGTCTTCTCGTCCCATGGTTGGATTTTCTCGACTTTTCTGTCCTCCTCCTTCTCTCATGCGGAGAGGGAGGAGGTCGGAAAAGGGAGGGAGGAAGAAGCCCGCGGTGCCTTATCTTATGTAGATTCTTCACCTTTCAACTTTGACTTAATGGTTTTCCGACGCGTTTGTTGAGCGCCGTGTCGAAGTATATTCAAATTACGGGCCGAGCCTCTGCGGTTCTAAGTTTTTAATCCCCCGCGTCGCGCGCAACTTTCCCGACGTTTCGAATCCCGTTTAAGGGGTCATTCCGGGGGGGAATATCACCGGGGTTTTTCTTTCCGCCGTCTCTTTCGGTCAAAATTAACGGGATTAAAATCACCATCGGCGGTAGATCCGCGGAGGCTGTGGCGCTGATCTTTTAAAGGGGTACGAAACGAACCTCAAAAAGTGTGGAAAACAAACGATGACTTGTCTTTTTATCACAGACTTCTGTACACGTCGTAATTTTACTCACCAAATCCAGGGTCCTATTTTTACTGACTTTAAGGAGTATCTCAGTAATTTTGTTCCGCGTTACATACCTGAAACAGACAAGAACAAAAATTAAATTAAGAGCCATCGTCAATCATCGCTACAAAAATCCGAACATAATCCTAACACTTTTCTGCCAGAAATTCTGCCAGGCGCGAGTGTCGCAATTTGGAAGAAATATCCGAGGGGGACTGGATTTCACGTGTGGCGTACGGGAGGTTCGACTGTAAACGGCAATCCGCGAACGTCGCTCCAACGCGTGCGTCCGTGTTCAACTAGCTCGATAAATCGAAGCCCTTAATCACGACGCGGAGCGGTCAACTATGGTGCTGGTTGTGCTGCTGCTGCTGCCGCTGCTGGGCTGCCGAATCGGAACGAGAAGTGAGAGCGAGATGGAGGAAGGGAGAGGAAGAGAGAGAGAGAGAGAGAGCGAGAGAGCGTGGAAGCTACTGCATCAGAGGCTTCGACGTCCCGGCTCACCCTCAGCGGGTAGGTAGGTAGGTACCCCGCGAGCTTCCCTTTTATATTTATTAGAAGCACCCCGGGCGCACTGTTAATCTGTCGGACCTCCAGCGCCAGATATAAATTGAGCTCAGTACGGTGATAATTCAGAGACACGAGACTGGACTACCCGAGAGCCCAGACTACGTTCGAATTCTCTCCCATTTCTCGTTCTTCCCCTCCAGCCTTTCCGCGGAAAAGGCAGAGAGGACTTACGTATAGACGCGCGGTGCCGGCGCGCGCGCGCGCGCTCGGTGTACACCGGGAAGACCTCCGGGAGAAGAAATTACGATGCGATAGTCGACGGTAAAAATTGATTTCTGTTTCCAGACACGTACCCGCGATTCTCGATACTTTTTTCGCGGTCTCTCGGGCGTCGTGCGGGTTTAATAATAAACCGGGCTGTAGTTTTTCAGGTCGCGCGAACTGAATTCCCGAGCGCTCGGCCCGCGCGCGCGGATAACGCGATAACGTCATTCGATAATTTCTTCCTGATAAGTCGATTAATCGATTTGCCGGAGACACGCGCGGCATATTTCCCGCGCGCCCTCCGGGCGAACGTTTTGCGAGCGTTTCGACGATTTCGCGAGCCGCGAGGTCGATTTCACGACGAACGACCGGCGAGCACGCCGAAACATTTTTCACGGAGGCGAGAGATTCAATCATTCTTTTCGATCAACCAGGGACATCGGCGTCGTGGGAATTGATAAGTAAAAATGGGCCTGCACGGTCGTCGACGACGTTGTTTGAACGTCATTCCACGTTTGATTCAAAATAAGGGTAACTTTTGCATCTCCCAAGCTGGCGTGTAGTACGAATAAGAGAGGCACAAAAACAGGTCAAAAGAGCGCCGCATTTTCCTCCTCTTATGCGACTGGTGCTAACGAATTAACCAATTAAAGCAACTTTCCCACGAAACATTTTTTCGCGGACGCGAGAAATTCAAATCTTTATTATTTGCGATCAACCACCAGGGACATTGGGGTCGTCGAAATTGAAAAGTAAAAATGGGCC